>BSBK01000535.1:1590000-1860000 GCA_027943335.1 Chamaecyparis obtusa
GCAATGACACTCACCTAGCTTGTACTATAGATATCCTTACTTCTTGATTTGTGATGCCTTTGGTACTCTTGTTTGACTTGTCTTTGTGATTCATGTTTTTTTTCTGGGAAGGGCTTAAGCCACCTTAGGTATGCCTTAGTTGTTACCTCTTGCGTGGGCCTTAGTTTTTATCTCCTAGCTCGGGGATTGGACCTATTGGTTCCATGTAATTGGGTGGTTAATCTTTATTATACAAGGTATTTTTTGTGGTCTCTTGGATGATCCTTGCACATGTTCCTTTCTAGATCTATAATTGAATGTTTCATCTTGTATATTGTATCATGTTGAGATGTAGTGATCTATATATATTCACATATCATAAGAGTCTATGTATGTGGCATAATGATGTAATTCTATTTCAAGAAATGTATTAGAGAATGGGTATAAAAGGGGAAAGATTATATTATGTGTTGATCATGTTGTAAACATTAAAATGAACTTGTTTATAATACTTTCTCATATCTTTCATATTCTTTCATGATGTTCATCTATTATGAGAATGATCTTAGATATAGTTATGTAATTATGTACCTAGTAAAGTATTATTATCTTTTATTGAAAGTAATTATTGTGAAATGGTATGATTAGTAATTGGAATTATAAATAATGAATAGTTATGAATCAATATAATAAGTTAGTAAACCTTTATTTTAATGTTCAATAGTTGGTTTATATTTAATTAGTGCATAAAGTGGATATGGTTTAACGAAGTATGTAAGGTGATGCTTACCTTAATGAAATGGACCTTTTCCCTAAATTATTAGAGGAAAGTGATATAGAGGATAATAGATTTTTATGAAATCAACATGGAATTAATGATATGAGGAATAATGTTGTTAGATGATTAACTTATGTTTAATTAAGAAACGAGTTAGGAACATTTACCTTGGTGCATTAAAATTAACATAGACCAATAAAGCTTGTAATTCAATGAACAACTCATGAATGCATAATACGTTGCTTTAGTAGTGACGTTAGGGAACTTGTGAGGACTTAGGATGTTTATTGTTGGAAACTGAAATTGAAGCAATTTTTGTATTGTCATTGATGTCAAACCTTTCTGGTAAGACTGTCGCTATCTAAGAAAGTACTATATCTATTTGATTGTTGAGAAGGGGATAGGCAAGGTTGGTAACAATAGCACCTAAGGAAAGGTTGAGTTATCTTGATACTTCAATGAGTACTTGATTATGTGGCACAATGATAAGAAAATGTATTGTTTATCTAAGTAAGAATGAAGACTAAACTGGTAGGCTTAACCGAGCAAAAGTGAAGAAATCTAGTTTAAGCCGAGTGATGTTAGTGTTGACCAAGCTAGTATATGCCGAGTAATATCAGTGTTGATCGAACATCAGTTAATTGTCGAGGAAACAATTTTTGTGCTGACTGAGCTTTCTAATGAAGACCGAGTAGTTGAACACTGTATTGACCGAGCGTCAGTATTTTACATTTGAGGAAGAATTCAAATTTCTAGCAGACATAGTTGAATTCTTAGATTATGTAAAACATTTTGACTTTATTTATTGATTGTATGGAAGTATTTATTGCACTGTAAAACATTTTATTGTAAATCTATTAAGAGATTTGAGATATTTATAGAAGGATAGACGAAGAACATAAAGTTGGAAGGATTCGATGAATCTGACCTAACCCTAAGATCTACGAAGGAGATTAAGTGTCAAAAGATGTATTGACCTAATTGAGGAAGTATTAAGGAAACCTAAGCATGAGGTTGAGAAGGAGTGGATGTTGGAAGTATTGTTGATGTTATTTACTGTCTAAGCAAAAAAGGCTAAAGGAGAAGTGGTGTGATTGCTTGAAGAGATTTCCAATCAGATCAGTGATGGAGATGGAAAAGGTTCACAGTCAGTAAGCCAGCATATGTGTATGAAATTGGATCTAATATTTTTAAAGTGAGTTGTAAGTTTCTTAGATCAATACTACTGCTACTTTCTAACCATTGTATCAGTCAAAATCCTTTTAATAGATGTTGACCTAACAGTCATTTGTATAAATCCTTTGAACAAGGTTGCATTCTAATGGGATGTATGTAAGTCCTATAACAAGGCATGCTTTTAACAGAGTGGTTGAAATCCTTTAACCGAGTCACATCTGACAGTGTGTTTGTAACCTTTGACAGGGTTGGCTTTTCATAGAGCTCACTTCAAAAGAGTGAAAATAATAGTATCATGTTACAAAGTGGTTTTTCCCTAATTGGGTTTCCACTATAAATCCTAGTGTTAATACTTGTTTGAATATTTTGGTTTGAACATTTATGTGTTTTACAAGTTAGATACTATTGGATAGTGGACTGCACTGTTATATGTTTTTGTTATGCAATCAGTAACGACCGAGTAGTTGTTGGTTGTTGGATCTAATTTGTTGAAGATTTTTAAAGTTAGTTTTATACATCTGGACCTGAGAACAACTGATTCACCCCCCCTCTTTGTTGTTCTAAATCATATTAACAATTGGTATCAAAGCTGTTGGTGCTTACAAAGAACAAGTTTAAAGGTACTTGAAGCAAATGATCAGGATGTATAAGAAGGAGGCACGGAAGCTAAATAAAGAGAACTTCCCTGCATGGAAAAGTTTGATGAAGCTACATCTGGCTAGTATTGGTGATTCTGCAAAGTATTATGTTGAGCATGACTATGTCACACCTATTGCACCTCTAACTATCGAGGAAATGAAAGCTAAACAAGAGCACAACCAAGCAATGTTGGAGATTGCATCTGCCCTAAGTTATCCAGAATTTGAAGACATCAAAGATTGCACTAATGCAAAGAAAATGTGGGACACTCTTGCAAACATTTATGGTCGTGAAATTAATGTGCTGAGAGCAAAAGCTTAGAGCCTAAGAGGTAAATTTGATGAAATGAGAATGCAAGAAGGTGAGAATATTGCACAGTATTGTGGTAGAATAAAAATAGTTGTAAACACTATCAGAGGAGTAAATGGAACTATTGATGATGAAACTATAATTGGAAAAGTATTGAGAACTCTACGTCCTATTTATGCCATCAAAATTTTAGCAATTCAGGAATCTAGATGTAACCCTAACAATGATCTTACTTTGGAAAGTTTGGTTGGTAAGCTTACTGCTTTTTAACTTTCTAACTATGATAACTTCACTGTTGCTAATGTTGAATCTTCTTTGAAGTCATAAATGGTTTTGAGTAAGACAAAGAAGGAAAAAGAAAGATGCATCAGTGAGAGTGAAAGTGAAAGTAATGCATCTAATGAAGAACTTGAGGATCTAGAAGCTCTTATGGCTAGAAGACTGAAAAGGGGAAAAGGAAAGTACAAAGGTAAATTCCCTATTATATGTTTTTCATGTAATAAAGTTGGTCATATAGCTGCTAGATGTCCTGATAGGGATGATAAGGATGAAGAAAGAGACAACAAGCATAAAGACAAAAGAGAAGATAGAGGTTACCAAAGGTACAAGGACTACAAAGGAAAAGGTAATAAATCCTGCTACATTGCCGAAGAAGAGACTGACACTGATAGTGATGATTTTGAAATTGAAGTTGTCTATGTTGCAATGAAGGATGAGTCTGATGAGGATGAGAAAACTGCATTGATATCTTATGTGAACAAAAATGATAAATGGATTATTGACAGTGGTTGTTCACATCACATGACTAGTGACATGAGTAAGTTTGACACCTTAGATCATTATAAAGGTAGAAGTGTGAAATTTGGTAATGATGCACCATGTCCTGTTAGAGGTAAAGGATTGATTAAGCTAGCTGATAAGATCACTTGGGAGAATACTTATTGGGTTGAGGGTCTTAACTATAATTTGTTGAGTGTTGCACAGCTTAATAGCACTGGCTATCGAGTGGAATTTCATCACAGGAATGCCAAAATATTTAATGCCACTAGTGAACTAATTGGAAGTCAAGAACAGACAAGAGGTAATTTGTTCTATCTAGACCTATCTGAAGAAACATGTATGATTGCACAACTTGATGATATTTGGTTATGGCATAAGCGGCTATGTCATGTTAATTTTGATAATCTGGTAGAAATTAGTAAGAAGAAGAAAGTCAGAGGTCTGCCTAGATTGAAGAAACCTGAGAATGTAATGTGCAAAGAATGTCAGTTGGGTAAGATGACTAAGTCTAGTTTTAAGATCAAGACTTTTACTTCTGAGAATGCTTTAGATTTGGTTCATACTGACCTTTGTGGACCTATGGGTGTACAAAGCTATTTTGGTGCTAGATATTTTATTCTGTTTGTCAATGATTATACTAGAATGATGATTGTAATGTTCTTAAAAGAAAAATTTGATGCTTTTAAATTTTTCAAGTGGTACTTGGCTAAGGTTGAAAAGGAGATAGGTAGGAAACTGAAGTGTCTGAGATCTGACCGAGGTGGAGAAATTATATCCAATGAATTTAATCTATTTTGCAATGATAGAGGGATCAAAAGACAGATGTTTTCACTAAGAACTCCTCTACAGAATGGTATAGCAGAGAGAAGGAACATATCTATCATAGATTGTGCAAGGACATTAATGATTGAAAAGAATGTTGCACAAAAATATTGGAGAGAAGCTATAAGTACAACTATTTATACTCTTAACTGAGTACAAATAAAAAAAGGTACAAATCTAACACCTTATGAGTTATGGCATGGGTATGCACCTAATGTAAAGTATTTTAAAATTTTTGGAAGCAAATGCTACATACTAAAGGACAATAGGAATGGGAAATTCAATGCTAAAAGTGATGAAAGCATATTCCTAGGCTATTCCACAAAAAGTAAAGCTTATAAGTGTTTGAACTCTAACACTAACAAAATTATGGAAAGTGTGAATGTCAAATTTGATGAGTATGCAGAGAAAAATGAAGCTAACAGCAAAAGAGAACTAGAATATTACAGATCTTTTGTGTATATAGAGGAAGGAGAGGCAAGTGACATACTTGCACCTGGTGCAGAGTCTCAGGTAAGCAATATCGAGCATCAGGAAAATAATGTCAAGAGAGAAGAAGAACATGCCGAGTGACAGGAGGAAGCCACCAAGTATCAGGAAGAGGTTGTCGAGCATTCAAAAACTGAATCTGACAATCTTGTTGGTGAACTTGAAGAGAAAGATGAAAGGAGAGTAGAACCTGTTTTGGCACAATATCTAAGGAGACATCACAAGCTTGAATAGATAATTGGAGACAAAGATACTGGAATTTTGACCAAAAGCAAAATAAGAGATCTGACATGTTTACTATGTGAATTAGCCTAATACAATAAGGGAGGCATTAGAAAATGAAGAGTGGATACAAGCAATGAATGAGGAGATAGACCAGATAGAGAAGAGTGATACCTGGACTCTAGTGCTGAGACTAGAAAATAAAAATGTCATTGGAACAAAGTGTGTATTCAAGAATAAGCTGAATGAGCATGGTCAAATGACAAGAAACAAGGCTAGGCTAGTATGCAAAGGCTACACACAAGAAGATAGAATAGATTATGGGGAGACATTTGCCCCTGTAGCTAGATTGGAAGGAGTAAGAACCCTACTTGCATATGCTGCCTACAAAGATTTCAAGGTATACCAAATGGATGTTAAGTTTGCATTTTTAAATGGTATATTAGAAGATAAAGTGTACATTGAACAGCTAGAAGGATTTGTTGATCCAAACAACAAACACATGGTTTGCAAACTGAATAAAGCACTGTATGGACTAAAGCAAGCTCCCAGAGCATGGTATGAGAGACTACACAACTACCTGATATAGATTGGATTCTCAAGGACAAATGACACAAGCAATCTATACATGAAAGATGAAGAAAGTAAAGGAATCTTGTTGGCTAAGATTTTTGTAGATGATATTATATTTGGTGGACAATATGCCTTGTGTAAGAAATTTTCAAATGAAATGAAAACTGAATTTGAAATGAGTATGTTTGGGGAGATCAAATTTTTTGTTGGTTTAAAAGTATATCAGATGGAGAAAGGAATTTTCATCACCCAGTCTAAATATGTTCATGAGATATTGAAAACCTTTGGTATGGAAGATTCAAGGCCAATAAGTACTCCCATGGCTACTGGAAAAAAGTTGTCTAAAAATGATGATGCTACAGAAGTAAACCAAACTTTGTATAGATCCATGATTGGAAAGTTGCAATATGGTGTACACAGCAGACCAGATATTGCTTTAGCTGTTGGGATTGTGGCAAGATTCTCTGCCAATCCTAAGGAAACTCACATGATGGATGTCAAAAGAATAATGAGATATTTGAAAGGGACTGCTGACTATGGATTGTACTACAAGAAGCATAAAAATTTTGAACTAAGAATATATACCGATGCTGATTGGGCAGGAATTGTGGATGATAGAAAGAGTACTAGTGGTGGAGCTTTCTTTCTTGGACAGAGATTAGTTTCCTGGACAAGCAAGAAACAAAATTGCATTTCCCAATCTACTGATGAAGCTGAGTATGTGGTTGCAGCAATGAATTGTTCAAACTTGGTATGGATAAAGCAATTGTTGGTAGGCATGAAAGAAGAGATCACTGAACCAGTTGTCATATTCTATGACAACACAAGTGCTATCAACATCTCTAAGAATCTAGTGTGACACACAAAGACCAAACACATTGCAATCAAGTATCATTACTTGAGGGAACTGGTACAAGATAAAGAGGTCCGAATGGAATATGTGAATACAAAAGAACAACTAGCAGACATATTCACTAAAGCTTTACCTAAAGAAGCTCATGAATATCTGAGAGGTCAATTAGGGTTCTTCCCCCAACTGAGGCTTCCTAGTCAAGCTAGGAGCACTGCATCAAATGTGTTGCATAGAGTATCTGACAAATTGATGTAGAGACAAGTCACACTTTAGGAGCAGACTAGAGTTGTGAAAAGTATAGAATAGCCAAGAATCAGTCATAAGAAAATATGACAGAGGGAGAAATATTGTTACTGAACTAAAAAATGATATCTACATCTACAAGATGTATATTTTAGTTGCTACTTTGGCATTTTTGTCAAAGAGGGAGATGATCACAGATGAATACACATGGTGAGATTTCATGGAAGATCAAGTAAGAGGGAGAGATTTCAGTGGACGGTCATACAAGCATGGCTAATTGATTTTGTATCAAAATGAAGCTAAGGATATTATAAATATTTTTGATGGACAGATAAGTTTTGGATTGGTTGGTAATTCATGTGTTATTCATATGGTGTTTCCATCAATGCCGAAGAGGGAGATTGTTGGAAACTGTAATTAAAGCAATTGTTGTATTGTCATTGATGTCAAACCTTATCTGGTAAGACTGTTGCTATCTAAGAAAGTACTATATCTATTTGATTGTTGAGAAGGGGATAGGCAAGGTTGGTAACAATAGCACCTAAGGAAAGGTTGAGTTATCTTGATACTTCAATGCGTACTTGATTATGTGGCACAATGATAAGAAAATGTATTGTTTATCTAAGTAAGAATGAAGACTAAACTAGTAGACTTAACTGAGAAAAAGTGAAGAAATCTAGTTTAAGTCGAGTGATGTTAGTGTTGACCGAGCTAGTATATGTCGAGTAATATCAGTGTTGACCAAACATCAGTTAATTGTCGAGGAAACAGTTTTTGTGGTGACCGAGCTTTCTAATGAAGATTGCGGAGTTGAACACTGTATTGATCAAGCGTCAGTATTTTACATTTGAGGAAGAATTTAGATTTCCAGCCGACATAGTTGAATTCTTGGATTATGTAAAACATGTTGACTTTATTTATTGATTGTATGGAAGTATTTATTGCATTGTAAAATGTTTTATTGTAAATCTATTAAGAGATTTGAGATATTTCTAGAAGGATAGATGAAGAACATAAAGTTGGAAGGATTCGATGAATCTGACCTAACCCTAAGATCTACGAAGGAGATTAAGTGTCAAAAGATGTATTGACCTAATTGAGGAAGTATTAAGGAAACCTAAGCATGAGGTTGAGAAGGAGTGGATGCTGGAAGTATTGTTGATGTTATTTACTGTCTAAGCAAAAAAGGCTGAAGGAGAAGTGGTGTGATTGCTTGAAGAGATTTTTGAGCAGATCAGTGATGGAGATGGAAAAGGTTCATAGTCAGTAAGCTAGCATATGTGTACGAAATTGGATCTAATATTTTCAAAGTGAGTTGTAAGTTTCTCAGATCAATATTACTGCTACTTTCTAACCATTGTATTAGTCAAAATCCTTTTAACAAAGGTTGACCTAACAGTCATTTGTATAAATCCTTTGAACAAGGTTGCATTCTAATGGGATGTATGTAAGTCCTATAACAAGGTGCACTTTTAATAGAGTGGTTGAAATCCTTTAACCGAGTCACATCTGACAGTGTGTTTGTAACCTTTGACAGGGTTGGCTTTTCACAGAGCTCACTTCAGAAGAGTAAAAATAATAATAACATGTTACAAAGTGGTTTATCCCTAATTGGGTTTCCACTATAAAACCTGGTGTTACTACTTGTTTGAATGTTTTGGTTTGAACATTTATGTGTTTTACAAGTTAGATACTATTGGATAGTGGACTGCACTGTTATATGTTTCTGTTATGCAATCAGTAACGACCGAGTAGTTGTTGGTTGTTGGATCTAATTTGTTGAAGAGTTTTAAAGTTTGTTTTATACATTTGGACTTGAGAACAATTGATTCACCCCCCCCCCTCTCTATTGTTCTAAATCATATTAACATATTATATATTGCATTCAGGTTTATAAACAAGTGCATAATTATGTTTTATAAATATTCAAAGTAAGGATGAGTATTGTTCTAGCTAACAAAGAGAAAAATTACTTTCATCTTTAGAGGTTTTATGTCATGTCTTCCTGGGTTCCCTAGTGGGGCATTATAGTTTGACTCCAAATATTGTGATCATAAAAGCCCTTTTGTATAAAATTATGGTTGAGAGTTCTTTGAAATAAGACCTAGTATTATTTTTTGTATGCCACCCTTTTCTAAATAATGACCCATAATGATGTTATTTGTTTCCATTGCTAAAATGACTTGGTATTGTAGTGTACTATAAAAAAAATTAGTTCAGTACTATTCTTTCACTATCAAGGTCCTTGGCACTTTGTGAATATGCTTGAAAATATTGATCATTAAATTTCTATTACTAGTTTGATGTTGAATCTGAAACATTATTTTATAGCCAGGTAGATGCTCTACTAGCTTGTGAACTTTCTACTTTTGCAAGGAATACTCCCTCTTTGATCATATTAGTTATAATAACATAATTGTGTCTTGAATGCTTCTTGATTATTGTAGCTTTCATAGCTATTATGTCTTGTCACTTTATGCTTGTCAACTTCAAAAATCTCTTCATTGTTTATCATAATTGTGTTCCTACAAACAATGGCTCTATCACTGTAACTCTCATGCAATTACTGGCATCATAGTTCATTAAACTATATTCCTGCAATGTACTTGAGCATTAAATTTTTTATTAAGAAATTGCCTTTTGAACATGAATTTTTATTTTGATTGTTGTAGCTAAATATAACTTTATTCTATGGTAACTAATCCATTGATTGTTATTTACACCATGCATAAGTTCTTGTCTTCTCTAAAGTTTCTCTTTCCTTCTGTGATAGTTGGTATTTTCATGTTCAACATGTTGCCATGTTTCTCAATAATATGTGCTTGTTATTGGAATGTATCCTTAATATGCTACTTTTCTGATATGTGTCATGAACATTCCTATTCATTGCAAATTTTGTGACTGAGCTATGTTGCTAACTTTATAAGACACTCACTCTTCCATTATAGTTACATCATTTTTACATACCTTTAATAACTACACTATGATATCATTGGGGTGATCCTTATTAAGTCAAATAATTGATAGAGGATTTTTTAACTAAATTCTTACTTGTCATCTTTATCTAATCTGGTTGTACGTGACATGTTGTAAGGTAATGAACATGAGACTCCTTAAGTACATATGCACAATGTTGTTGTTGTTTCATCTTCATGATGTAAAATGTATTGTATAAATAACAACCCTAGTAATTTGTTCAGAAAGATGCTCCATTATATTTTCTTTACTTGATCTTTGATGTAGAATGGGGTTTGTTTTCACTTCTCACAAAATATATCAGCTTTAATACCTTTATATGTGTATTTCTATAAATTTCATGGATGTAGTTTGATCACTCTTCGACACACATGTTTTCTTTTATTTATGCATTTATAATGCTTGATTTTGTTCATGATTACTCTGCAAACCATAAGGGCCCGTTTGGGTGCTGGAATTAGACTGGATATTCCAGAATTAGATTTTCAGATAATGTCAATTCCATGTTTGTGTCCATCCAAAAAATTAGAATTGGAATTTTGAAATTCCAATTTTTCCCCCAAAATGGGCATTTCATCTTCCACTCAAATAGGTGGAATTGGAATTTCGAATTCCAATTCCAATTTTTATAAAACCAAATTTAATATTTCATGGGATCCATGGCTATAATGATGTATATTATATTTCTATAAGGATGTATATATATACATGTGTGTATATATACACATACATGTATATATATATATATATATATATATATATATATATATATATATATATATATATATATATATATATATATATATATATATATATATATATATATATATATATATATATATATATATATATATATATATATATATATGTATGTATGTATGTATGTATATATACACACATGTGTGTATATATACACATGTATGTGTATATACATACATGTGTGTATATATACACTTGTGTGTGTGTGTGTATATACACACCTATGTGTATATGTGTGTATGTGTGTATACACACACATGTACACACATGTGTGTATATATACACACATGTATATGTGTATATACACATGTGTGCATATGTGTATACATATATATACACACATGTATACACATATACACACACGTGTGTGTATGTATATATAAACATGTCTGCATATATGTATATATACACACATTGATGCAAAGGAGGATTGTAGAAGGGGCCAAACAGTGGCACACCCTACCTGATCCACCTTGTGCAACAACACGCGGAAGCAACACCAACACAGTGAGAGAAAGAGAGCAGGATCATTCATATATTAATTCAGATTGATTCATACATGTCAAGCTATAAGGCCTTCCTAGTTATGGCTAGATATTACAATGAATTACAGAAGTCCTCAAACATGTGAGGATCTGCCAACAATCTTGATTCTACTATCTTATATCTTCTATCCAAAAAATTGACTCCCTAAACTCTAACCAAACAACTATACCTATACAAGAGACTACCAAAATAATTTGGCCTTCAGATCCATAATCAATAGAAGGAATGATTAGATTTGGGACCACATACTTCTCAATGATGGATACCAACATTAAATTTGTGACCCATAATCAATGCACAAGTCAGCCTCAACAGAAACTCAAAATAAACTACTCGATAAGCAAGGATGACCGAGCAACAAAAAAGCAACACTGAGCACCAGACAAAAAACCAACCACCCAGGAGAGAACTAACCAACTACCGAGCCAACTCAGTCAAAAAAAGGAACCAAGCAACACAGACAAACTTTAAAATCTTTTTGGTGACACAGGATTGCCAAGGACCCGAGATGCTCCTGCATCACACATGTATGTGTGTATATATATAGACATATACACACCATATTTAAAGAAATTAAAATAAAGAATTAAAATTCATTATGCATCTTCTTAGTCATCTTTCAGGTGAACCAAATAGGTCAGCCCATATTCTAGAAATCATTTTCAGGATTTGTATCTTCCAGAATTGCAACATCTTCCAGAATTGACTGGAATTGGCATTTGGTATTCCATCACCCAAACGGGCCTTAAGGGAATTGTGGCTTCATTGTATCTTTTATTAGATCAGTGTTGATGTGACTAATCATGTGCATTGATTTTATAAAACCGATCACTACCTCATTTCTTTATCATTATGAATATTCCATTGATAACATAACTATGTCAAGTATCATTTTGTTGATTGTTTTCATTACTGTATGCATGATGATGATTTTTATTTGTCATGATGATGTAATTTATCTTATGATGTGACTTAGCCTTATCCGTACTTCTTCTTCCTATCACAAACTTGATAGGAAACCTTCCTATAGCAATGATTATCTCGTGTAGAGACTTTGACAGGAACTTGAACTGCATAATGATTTTTTATAGATGTATGTTTTCTTTTGTGCTCTAAAACTGTAATCTTTTTCCTCTTGGTAATTATATTGTATTAGAGTTGACCTTCATGAAATTGAGCTAAAAGGTTTCATCCAAGAATAGAATGTACCTTTCATAACTCTTAGCTTCATTCGTATAGCTGCACATGACAAAAATTGTTAGAAAACATGTGATTGATCTTTTGTCCTTTTGATTTTCTGATCTTTTATCATGATGCAATCAGCTAGTGAAAAGGCTTAAGGTCCTCCATTACTTAGTCTTCTATGATTGACATATTTTCCATTCTTACCTCCTGGTATGTTGATGACGTGGGGCCCACTCTTCAAGTAGAACATCAAGCCTCAATAGTCTTCCATTAATAGGGAATAGAAGATCTTTCTTTTCTCCTAGTCTTGAATTTTATACTTGAGACTCTTTTAACTTTCAACTTGCATAGTTTTTTGATAGCTATCATGGATTGTGTGGAATCATTTATGTATGATGCTTTCTTCTTTTGTAAATGATAGGAATGAAAATAAAGTTATGTAATGAAAAATGTACTTGTAATATTTTATGTAAACATTCTTGCATATATCTATAATATTTTCCCTTCATAAATTTTAAAAAAAAATATTTATTTCTTTGCATTCCTATCTCTTTAGTTTAATTTATGCATGTACATTCTCAATTTTAAACACAACACCTGAACTTAAAATTTTAAAATGAATCAAATGCACCTTTACTTAGTTAATCGGCTACCCAACCTAGTCAATTCAAGTTGGATGCAAAAATTGGTAACATTTATGGCAACCTCTCAAGGGTGTTGTCCTGCTAAACAATTCAGACTAGCTTTCATTTGCATTCCATCAGGTACATAGTCACTTTAAAATGAAACTTAGAAAAAAACTAAAATTCTCCAAACAAAACTAAAAAAATTGAAATAGAAACAAGTTGAATGAGGAACCTCATTAGCATTGGGAAAAGTTAATAGTCTTTATATTGTACAATTGAGATATTACCTCTTATTACCTATGATGATTATTCTCTTGACATACAATGGTATAGTTCATTAGCTCATCTTCAAACCCTAACACACAACTGAAACATATTCTCAAAAGCACTTGGAGAAAGCAAAATAGCAAATTGAAAACTAATTGAAACCACCATTTCTATACTTCATGGTAGTTTTATGGATTAATGTTTGTGATATTGGAAGTGGAATTTCTTCCATTCCTTATGTAATGAATATTCATCCATACCAGTATGATGCAAACTTATGATGAAGTTATCAGTCTTCTACTTCTACAACATTGTTGAAACTGAAAAATGAGGATTTTTTTGTAACTTATGATGCTAGGATGAATGATCATGTATGATATAGGGTAGTGAGTCATGACTCATGCTCTATGTGATGGATGACCATTCATGTCATTATTATGGCTTACAATAATATCCTTATTTTAAAAACTAGCACATTGAAAACCACTAACTGCTAACTAACTAAAAAGAAAACTATGTGTCAAAGCACTTATTTCTGATTTAACTCACCTCAAAAGTAGTTCTTGAGGTGTATTCCATTAACTGGGATAGGTAAATCTTCTCCTTCCATATTTGAGAGATGAAAAGTGTTATGTGTCTTGCATCTTATAATCACAAATGGACCACTCTAAATGGAATCAAATTTTGAATGCTTACCGAGTCTACTTTTCAACTCATCCCATTTGAGTGCTAAGTTACCTTCACTAAAGACACTTGGGACATCTTTTCTATCAAATTTATCCTTCATCTTGTGTACTAGAAATTGTACCTTCATAGAATTAGTACTGAACAATAAATCAAATTGAAACTAAACGACCACAATTAACAACTCTATTTGGAAAATAAAGAAAAATTAAGCATTCTATGGCTCTCTAACTAAGAGTGTTAATGGTGAAGCTCTCAGCAAGCCTCCATTAACAATAGTCTTAGAATGAGAAATGAGTGATAAGCTAAGCTAATTAATTCAATTCCAAATAGAAATTCTCAATTAACTTCTAAATTTCCTTTCTAGCTATAATTCTCAAGAGGTTAGATGCAATTCTCAGATTTGTGGATTCTTTTATGAGTGATTTATGCCTTTCTTATATAGGATTTGGCAAGGGTATGGGGTGTGGTAGAGTTTATCATAATTAGGCTTGAGTTGAGTTTTTGGTTCCACCCTTTGAAGACAATTTAAATATTGTATCCTCAAAGCTTGGGACAAGAAGACAAGATGAGTGGACAAGATGCTCTTTCAATTTGAGTGATTGAGATTGAATTTGGCTTGATCCATGTGAGTTATTTTCTTAAATCCTATTGGTTGAGGATTTTTCCTCCTATGTGGTGTTGAGAGAAATTAGGATTTAATCAATTGATTTTAATTCATTTATTTAGCCAAGTGTACCCCTTGAATGGGTTGAATTTGATTTAAGTTGAACTATACCATTAATTGAATTAATTGCACATTAATTTAATTTCACTTGATTTAAATGCTCTTAATTGATCTTTTGGCTTTAGATTTTGAATTATATTGAATTAAGACTTGATTTTAATTTTGATTGGCTAAATGCTTGTTTTGATTCAATTGCCTTGATTTTGCCTTGATTTACCTTGATTTCTCACTTGAATGATCCTGTCCACTTTTAGGTGATTACAAATGCCCTTCTTTGAGTTGACATACAAAGCGTGTTGATTCAAAGAATGTCCTGATCCAACTTGATAAAAGGTCATGATTCTGTCAATGGTCGATCTAATGTTCGATATGAGATGCCAATATTGATGATGTTTGATGTAGTTCTCATTGATTTGATATCTTTGATGGTCGATTCAATGAGAGATTTCTTGATATGGTACATGATTTGATGTGGTTCAATGTCTGATGCCGCTCTTGATTGATTAGCAAAAAATTTCCTGATAAAAGATTGCGCTCTAATTTGATGGTCATTTTCTTGATTTGATGATGTTGTTGATTATTCGATGATATGCCCCCTCGGAAATGAAATGAAATTTGATAGATGGTTGAAAATTTTGATGATTTAGGTCAATTTGCGTTGATTGCGTCAATTTATAATGAATTTAGATTTCATTTTTAATAATGTTTTCACATTTGTTTGATGACATGTTTTGGTAGAATTAGTGAAAATTTTGGGTCCCTAGGCCTTCTTTGATCAAATATTCCCTTTTTAGGTCAAAGATACCCTTTTTAGGTCAAAAGGTTTATATATAGGGGTAAAAAGTCTTTTTTACTATTCATTTTCACTTTTACTCTTGACTTTTGAGCTCTGACTTTCTTTGACTCCCTGACGATGTCGATCCTTATACATGAGCATAGATTCAAGCGTGGGTGATGGTATCAGCAGCCACTCACCTACGGACCTTTGGTAAGTGCTTGATCCTCTTGGTTTTGTCGATTTATGCATTTAAATTCAAATAATTTGAATTTTTCTTAGGAAAACCCTCTATTTTTGCTTTTTATTTTTCAAATGGCACTTTTACACCTTTAAATAGCACTTTTACACATGAAATAGCACTTCCACAGTTTTAACCAGTGCTTCCGCGAATCAGAATAGCGTGTTTGCACTCCTGTTCTAGGGTTGAATTCACTTTTACTTTGTCAAATAGCACGTATGATCTTGATTTCACTTTTTACATTTAAATTAGCACTTATGCATTTAAAAATAGTGCTTTCAAATAGTTTTAGCGCTTTTTCCTGAAGTTGCGCTTTTAAATCTTTAAGTAGCACGTTTAAACAACGCTTTTGCATTTTAGCATTTTTAAAGCTTGAAATAGCACTTTTACCCTGCTAGAAAAGATTTTAAATTGCCATAGTCCAGTTTTCAAATTATTCAACATCGTCGATCAGATGATTGGTTATGGTAACAAACTTGATGTTATAGCGATTCGTAAGATGTTAGTATGAGTCAGTCATAGTTTGAATGTTTGATTGTCAATCTAGATTTAGATGATGAGTGATGATGAATTTTTTGTCCTCTCTGAATAGACTCAAGAAAATTGATTGTGGTTTGATGTTTGTAAAAAATTTATTGACTTAGGATAATCCAATGATAATTGATTTCAAAACTGACGTGTTTGAACTTGCTTTGTGTAGGTTGTGCTCAAGTCATTAGGTGTTCGTGGTTCGTATCCTTTACCTATGAGTATGATCCAGGACTTGAGTGTGGCTGATCATAGATATATCAATCTGTGTGGTCTATCTTTCCTTTTGGCTCTACCTCGATTCCAAGTGAATCAGGGTTTGATCACTGCTATAGCTGAGCGATGGCACTCAGACCATAACACCTTCCATTTACCTATGGTTGAGATGATGATCACCCCGGAGGATGTGTATCGTATCCTTCATTTGTTGACTAGAGGAGAGTTGGTTTATTATGATTCTGTATATGATGGGTCAACATGTCAGTGAGTCTTCTTGGATCCAAACATTGGAGACGATCATATCCAGTGGGCCTAGTTTCTTTCTTTCCCAATGCTACCAGTAGTCTTAGGTACTCTAATTGGTGGGTTCCTTCTTCCAGACAGACGTGGTCATGGGTTTGCAGTTGGATGGGGTCCTATCCTTGAGGACTTGATGGCACATCCTTGGTGATTTGATTGGGGATCCTATGTATTAGCTCAGCTGTATCATGAGCTACATACAGTGGTTTACAGATGATCCTCTATGCTCACTACAGGAGCAATATTGTTACAGATTTGGATATGGGAGCATATCCTAGTGACATGTCCTATCACAGTGTGGCAATGAGATCTAAGTTGGCCATTCGCCTAGATGTATGAGGGCATGGTGATTCAGACCCATATGAGTAAGCTAGATTATTGGCATTGTGTCATCGACGATATGGATTCTGTGGTCTGGAGGCCATATGTGGGATGTGAGGCTTGGCCCGAGGATGACTCTAAGTTACCTTATATGTTTTTCCCTCAATGGATGATTGGGAATTCCACTTATATCATTGAGAGATTCTTCTTTAGGAGAGTATTGCGTCAGTATGGGCGTAGACAGGGTATGCTGCAAGGAGTAGTGATGTATGCTCGAGTGTAGGTAGAGAGATTGTCGTGGGGTCCCTATGTAGATTATGGTACAGCTGTCAGAGAGATTCAAGACCTTGGGTATCTACCTTGGTCGATGCGAGAGCATGTGATGGATGCTGGGATCACAAAGGATTATGCTGAGCGGTTGCATCAATACCCATTTTTTGAGATTTACTGATCCTGCTAAGAGAGTCCCAGGTATTGATGAGGTATCAGATGGTGATGGTGGTGATGTAGGAGATGAGGGAGATGATGTAGATGATGGAGATGATGGAGATGGTGGGAGAGGTGGGGGTAGGATTAGAGCATGGTGTGGATGACGGGGTCATTGGGCAGTCAAAGCAGGTAGATTTCTTATTCCAGTGATTGTTGTTGCTCCTATCCCTCCTAGGTTTGATCAAGTTAGAGGTGGTGTAGATAGAGCACTTCATCAAGTTGCTAGGGATCCAGCTGTGAGACTGGGTTGGCATAGGGCTAGATGATAGTGAGAGGTTGATGCAGAGGTTGCATAGGTTTTGCTTGATCAGGTACAGGGTCCTCTTGCTCAATAGGTGATACCTCCAGTTGTTCCACAAGCTTCCTCTTCTCATGCACCTACTTCTACTTTGATGCCCTCATCTTCTTCACATCCATCTTCTTCAAGTTTTGTTCCATCCTTATCAAATCCATCTTCTTCCATGCCTTCTTCTTCAATACCTCCACCATAGACTTTTGCAGCATAGGCTCCTGCACCAGCTTTAGCATCAGATGTTATATCTCTCCAGTCTCAAATGTCAGTGATGTAGTAGTAGGTTACTCAGCTTAGTTTGATGATGTAGACCTTCCTGGCTGTGATGAGTCATCAGGGATTATAGGTGAGCTTGAGTAGTCCTCCATATAGTGCTCCTAGTCCTGATGGTGGAGATGGTGCTGGTGGTTCAGCCAGTTGAGATATGATTTGAGATTTTTTTATTATTTGATGATATACATGATCTCATTTCTTTGTTGATATTGAGACATTGGACTCTATTGTACCATTTTTTATTTTTTGAGGTTGTTCATGTTGATACTTTGGTACTTTGATTTACTTTGATTATCTGGATATTGCATTTATGATGTTTTGATGGACTCTGATATCTTGTTGATCTTATGATGATGTTATAGACTTTGATACTCAATTTTGATAGCTTTCACTATATATGATGTCATGATATGTTGGATTTCCTTTTTAGGTGTTTTAGCATGATGTGCAGATCTAGATGGTTCTATCTCCTATATGCTTTATTTTATGCTTTTTAGATTCAATTTTTGAAATGTATACATATGTTCTAATGATGCTTAAATGGTTGTCATATGTATGACATAGAATAGATGGATGAATGCGATGGTGTGGATCCTAATGATTAATGCTTTTCTTTTATGGATGCAATGATATATAGATGGATTAGATGGTTGTAATGGACAATGTATATGAATTCAATGTGATAGGGATACTTAATGATTAATGATCCTAGATGTTTATATGTGATATAGATGAATGATATTGCAATGTAATGATGTTATGGATATAATGATGTAATGATTATGATTATAATGAATGAAATGGTAGGTAAATGTACTTAATGGATGTGAAATGGATGATTTCCTTTTTCCATGAATGATGCATACTAAATGAAATGAATCTTGAATGATGCAATCTAATGCAGTTAATGAATTTAAGGTGACGTATGCATCCTAATGCAATTTAATGGACTTAATATGATGAATGAAACCTAATGAAATTGAATTAAATGATTCTAATGATAAATATTAATGCAAATGATGGTATATGACTTATGCATTTTAATGCAATGATTTTAAAATGATGAAATGCAATGACCTTAATGGTTTAAATGATGAAAACGCTTAAATGAATGTAAGATAAAGTGAATCTAGTGAAAATGATTTCAATTATTTAATGCAATGTAATGCAATGGTGATAAATAAACCTAACAAATGTAAGTGAACTAATGAAATGCATTTTTTTTTTTTGTTTTTTATTTCCAACACACTCGATCACATATAGTTTTTGATGATCCTTTGATTTTTTATTTGACCATACCCCCTTTTGTTTTGTCAATTTTCTCTCTTACAATCATAAACTAAGAAAGGTAAAATACATTAAATGAATTTAATCTAAGATGTATGCAACTAAGTGTCATTATTAAAAAAATTGGAGCTTATAATCATCATTGAGCAATTTTTGGAATCCCCATTTTAGTACAATCGTCACTAGTTCAACCATGATGATATGAATACTTTTTGCACCTATTTTGTTGCTTTCCCATTTCTTTTTTGGTATGAATATCACTGATTGAAACCAATCATGAGAGTGCAAATACTGATTTTTTCAGATTCTATGTTGCAAGTGGATTTTGGTATTATGATATTGAACATCAAAATATCCAAGGTATCCTTTTGCGTAACAAACAAAGATCTCAATTTTATCCTTTGTACAAGTCCTCGATGATTCTTTGATGATCACATCCTTAGACAAATAATACATGATTTAGAACTTTGATCTTAAGACAGCCATTTAGAAATCAACTAAAATATCATGCTTTCATCATAGCTTGTCTAGTTTAAAAACTCTCATCGATTTGCTAGAAAGACATGATTTCATCAATCAAGTCAACACTTAGAAAAAAATTTGCAATGTTTTTCAAATCCATACTTCAAGTGTAGTTCCATCTATTTCATAATTTTAATCCTGATAAAGATAAGGTCATGGAAAATCTTGCATCAAATTTTGCTTTTGGTTCAAATTGGATTAGGATTTAGGATTTTGATTAAGTGCTTTACTTGCATTTTTTGATGAATTGATTCGATGATTCATTGAGATTTTCTTTTGATGAATCCTTCCTCCTTTTGAGTAGATTTCCCCTAGTTTGATATGATTTCAAAGTTGGACTTAGAACAATTTGCAGATTAGGTGACCAAAATCTTGAGGTACTTGCAAATGCAACTGTGGGGTTTTATTATGCAATATATACAAATGTTGGCGAATGCAATATTTACAAGGTGACTTTCTAAGTATGCGACTGACTTGGACTTTCAATGGCACCTATTTACTAGGTTTTCACCGATTGAATGGATCTTGCTTCTTTTTCTATTGTTAAAGCTTTTTCCTTTTTTTGCTACCAAGGTGCCTATTTGCTTGGTTTTCACCAAGATACTTTTTCTCTTTTTTTGTATTTTTCTCTTTTTTTGTATTTTTCTCTTTTTTCAATTTTTTTCTTTTATCATCAAGGCACCTATTTGCTAGGTTTTCACCAAGACAACATCTTTTTGAGGATCATATATGAATGTTTTTGGCTCTCTTCATGCTCAATTTTCCACTATTTTTTATCTTTTCTACTTTTCCAATTTTTTTGCTCTTTTCTATTTATTTATGTTTTTGGTATTTTGAAGATCTCTTTTGACTATATACAATAAATAGGATGCTTTCCATCTAATTTTTTGATACTCTTTATACTCTTTCATCTCCTTCATGTATAGAACCTCTTTAGATGAATGCTATTGATAGGTTCTTGTCGCTCTTCTCCATCACAATCAGCTAACTTATAAGTACCGGTCCCAAAAGATGAAGTGATAACTAAAGGTCCTAACCAGTTTTCTTCCCATTTTCATTTATTTTCCCTTTCTACTTGGTTCTTTGGATTCTCTCACAAAAATAGGTCACCTATTTGAAATGTTCTTGACTTGATGTGCTTGTTATAAGTCCTTGACATTCTATTTTGATATACTTTTAAGTGATCAAATGCTTGTTGTTGTTTCTCATCTAGCAATTCTACTTCATGCAATCTAGCAACTCTATAATCCTCTTCACTTATTAAACCATGTAAAGATACCCTTAAGGATGGAAGTTCTACATCCAAAGGTAAAACTGATTTTGTTCCAAAGACTAAGGAAAATGGTGTAGCTCCTGTTGGTGTTCTGATGCTTGTTCTATAAGCCCATAAGGTCGGGTTTATTTTTATGTGCCAATCTCTACCTAAATTGTCCACCGTTCTCTTCAATATCTTTAGAATGCTTTTATTCATTGCTTCAGCTTGTCCATTACCTTGGGGGTAATATATTAATGAAGAGTGATGAATCATATGGAACTTTGTGCATAATTGCTTTAGGTCTTTGTTTTTGAAGTGCTTTGCATTATCCGTTATGATGGCATGAGGTACACCATATCTACATATTATTTGGTTTAGGATAAACAAAGATATATGCTTTCTCATTGCAATTGATAAGGGTACAACTTCCATCCATTTGGTAAAGTACTCCATTACTATGATAATGAATTTATGACCATTTGAGGATGGTGGATATATCATTCCTATTAAATCTAGACCCCATTGATAAAATGACCAAGGTGTTGTCATTGAATGAAGCTCTTGTGTGGGCACATGTATCAAGTTTCCATGGAATTGACACTTTCTACAAGTTTTGGCAAAATGACAAGCGTCTTTCTCCATTGTAGGCCAAAAATATCCTATCCTAAGAAGTTTCTTAGCTAGGTTTAATCCATTCAAATGTGACCCATAGATTCCCTCGTGGATTTCTCGCAAGGTTACATCCGATTCCTCTTTCTCTAAACATCTAAGGATGATTCCATCTAGACTCTTACGATACAATGTTTCAAATATTAAGGTATATCGAGAGGCTTGGCAGATGAAGCTTTTCTTTTGGTTCCTAGTTCGGTCCATGGGTAGGATTTGATCTTTTAAGTAGGTGTAAATAGGTCCATACCAAGGTGATTCATGTGTAGTTAGCAAAAAAATGGTATGAGGATGGGTAGGGTCAAATTCAAGTTGTTCCACTTCTTCTACTAGGAATTCATATCTGGCGCTTTGATCTAGTATTTGTAGAAGTGATGCCAAAGTTGCCATTGTATCTGCTGCTTTGTTCTTTTCTCTTGGCACTTGCTCAAATGTAATAAGAGTGAAGTAGTTCTTAAGATTTTCCACCATGTTTTTATAAGGTACCATCTTGTCATCTTTTGTCTGATATTCATCATTAGTTTGATTAATGACTAATTGTGAGTCTCCATAAACCTTTAGTTCTGTCACCTTCCACTCTAATGCCAACTTGATTCCAATGACCAGGGATTCATATTCTACTATGTTATTGGTGCATGGAAATATCAATTTATATGAATTTGGAATTGTAGATCCTTGAGGAGTAATCAAGAGTATGCCTACTCCTGATCCATGTTGGGTGTATGAACCATCAAAATATAGTTGCCATGTCTTCGCCTCAACATTCACAATCTTGGAATTTGGGAATTCTAATTGAATTGGATGATCATCTTGTAGTGGTGATTCTACTAATTGGTCAGTAATGAATTTCCCTTTGATATATTTGTGGTCTACATACGCAATGTCAAATTCACTCAACACCATGACCCATTTGGCTAGCCTCCATTTAATGTTGTTTTGCTAAGTAGATACTTCAAAGGATTGATCTTTGCAATGAGTCTTATCTTATGAGCTAACATATAGTGGCATAGTTTTTGGGAAGAAAAAACCATAGCCAAACATGCCCTTTAGATGAAGTTATAATTCAACTCGTATTTAACCAAAGTTCTACTTATGTAATAAATAGCTTTTTCTTTGCCTCATTCATCTTCTTGTGCCAAAAGTGCCCCCAATGAATGCTTTGTCACTGAAATATATAGGATCAAGGGTTTTCCTCTAATAGGTGGCATCAAATTTGGAGGGTTCATGAGGCATTTCTTCAACATTTTGAAAGCTTCTTCACACTTCTCGTCCCATTTGAAAACTATATCTTTATGTAGAAGTTGGGTGAAGTTATGACATTTTTCTGCTAGTTGGGATATAAATCTCCTGATGGATTGAATTCTTCCTTGTAGTGACCTCATTTGGCTTATTTTTTGAGGTGCTTCCATCTCCATGATGGCTTTGACTTTAGCGGGATCTACTTCTATTCCTTTCGCTGATACAATGTAGCCTAGCAGTTTTCCTGATTGGACCCCAAATGCACACTTTTTTGGATTGAGCCTTACTTTGAATTGCTCTAATCTGACAAAAAATTTCTCCAGAATTGGTAGATGCTCTTCTCTTGAATGATATTTTTCTAATATGTCATCTACATAATCTTTCATGAACTTATGCATCATATCATGGAATATTGTTGTCATGGCCCTTTGATATGTTGCCCTGACATTCTTTAGACCAAAGGGCATAACATTCTAGTAGAATGTTCCCCATGCGCATGTAAATGTTGTTTTATCTTGGTCCTCGAGTGCTATCTTGATCTAGTTATAGCCACTAAATCCATCCATAAATGAAAACATTGAATGTCCTTCTGTTAGATCCACAATGACATCTATGCTTGGAAGAGGAAAATCATCTTTAGGACACACCAAATTTAGGTCTCTAAAATCTCTAAAATCAATGGCCCTAATAAATCCCACTTGTAGCAATTTCTCCAACTCCACTTTTACTAGCAAGGCTATATGTGGATGCATTTTCCTTAGCTTCTATTTGACTGGTTTGGCTCCTTCCTTGATGTTCAAGTGAGGCATAATTAGATTTGGGTCCAATCCCGGCATATCATCATATGACCATGCGAAGTTGACTTGTTTTTCCTTGAAAAATTTTATGAATTATTTTCTCTCATCACTAGATAAGGATGTCGCTAGGTGTATGATCTTTGGCTCGGATTCTGACCCAATGTTTATCTTTTCTATAGGCTCGATCAAAATTGGAGATCTCTCTTCATAATGTTCAGGTAAAGCATCCAAAATTCCTTCCTTAGGTGCCTCAATTGGGTTTTCACCTTTGGAAACATCATTTATTTCTTTTTATTTTTTATCTAATGCTTCCACAATGTGGTTTTCAACACTAGATTCTTTTCCTTTTTTACTTTTTTTGTTTTTTTCATTTTTAGGTGGATTGAAAGTTTGGATAGTCCCCTTTATCATTTCCTCTTGATATTCCATAGTAGAAGAAGGTTCAACCGCATTGAGATATTGGGACACCACATTGTCATTCAAAAAGGTTGGGAGGATGGTTGGTTCAATGGAATCCCATTCAATTAATTCTGGGTATATGAGAGTTAAAGGATCAATTCTTTGGCTTGGTTCGATGGGATTTAGATATAAGATCTCATTTGATGGTTTTTACATTGTATCATTCAAGTCTATGACATGTGCGTCTTCTAAATGTTCCAAAGAAGTAGGATCAAAGTCTTCCTCGCTAGACTCCTCTAAGGTTTCTATTGGATAAAAGTCTCATGGATTAAACCTAACATTTGATTCCTCCATAGTAGGTCTCCATGAAGGTATATAGGGTTCACCTACCCATTGATTTATTTCAATTTCTTGAATTTGAATATTTTCTAAGACCACTTGATTTGAACTAGAGGCTCGATTCTGATTTGGTTCTGTTATTTGATCCTTTCATTTGCTAGAAGTATAGGTATCAATACCATCTATCTCCTTATCATGGCATGACTCACTTGACAATGAGTCACATTCCCATTTATTAGAATCTTCATCACTATGGGATTCTAATTGCAATATTTGATCATAGACTTTAGGATAGTTCTTTTGTGTGTACCCTTGTTCTAAGTACCCTAATCCTATCTTTTCCTTGCTATCTCGCCATGTCATTTCAATTGGTTCAATAAGTCCTTCATTCCTTGTACCCAAAGGTCCTTGGCCTTTGTATCCCATCTTTTGCATTATTTGGAATCCTTTCCCATATTGATGTGTGGGAATGCTGATATTTTGGATATGTTTTTCTTGGGCACTTGACTCCTCATATTTATAAAGCCAATTTGTTATTATCTTCATCCATGGATGGAGAAGTATTTTCTCTCACAAAATGATCATTATATCTATGGGGTATATTGGATGGCTTTCCATATGACTTTGGGGATAATGGAAAATCCATCATGGATAAAGAATATTTCCCTACTCCTTTTTGCTTGATTTTACATTGTTTATCAAAATTTCTCATCATTTGGTCCATCTTTTGGTAATGCTCATCTTTAGTGTAGATTTGGATGGCTTTATCTTTGTCTTATTTCTACTTCTGATGTGTATTCTCCTCACTAATATTTTCCTTTCCCTTTGTCGATGTAGTTAGTGGGTCTTTGGGTGTCTTCAACAACAATTTCGCTTTCCACCTTTTCCTTTCCTTTTAATAATGGAACATCCTTGGAACATTTCCCTTGCTCTATTTTTTTAGGTATAGACCCTTATGTATTATGTAAGACTAAAGATTCATTGATGTGCTTCATGTTGTTACAATATTGGAATGGGTTTGAGTCCCCACTTACCATAATCTCTTGACCTAGATAAGGGAATTTTAAACATTGGTGGTAAGTAGAAGGCATGACCTGAATTTTGTGAATCCATGACCTCCCTAATAAGATATTGTAGGTCAACTTTAGGTCTAAAACTTGGCATATGGTCTCTTTTTGCATGGGACCAACTCTGATGGGAAGTACTATGACTCCTTTAGATGCTCTTTCTTCGTCATCATAGGCTTTGATGGTTATTTTCTTCTTTGGGTCAATAGCCTCCTCAGAAAATCCTAGGGCTTTTACCAAGTTTAGGGTACAAATATTTAAGCCGACTCCTCCATCAATAAGCACTCTTTTCACTCTATGTTTGTGAATAAGGACCTCTATATGCAAAGGTAAATTATGTGGGTGGTTTAGTGACATGTCATCTTGTTTGGAAAATGATAAGCAATGAGGAGCAATGAGATGTCCCACCATATTTTGAAAATTGTCCACATCTAGGTTTAAAGGCACACTAGTTTCTAATAAAGGTTTCTCTAGAATCTCCTTGTGAGTAGGTGATAATTTGAGCAATTCTAGGATTGAGATTTGAGTGGGAGTGCTTTGTAATTGATCAACCAAGTTGTATTGCTTTGAATATGATGATGTGCTTTGGTTAGGTAAAACAATTCTTGGAGCAATTTTAGGTAGAGTGATTTTAGAAGCTTTCCCCCTAGTGATAACATTGGATGATGCTTCTCTTGGTTTCTTCGTTACCACGATAACATTTATGGTATTGTTCTCTTCACTTAGAGTATTGATCATGTTATCATAGGTATGAGAAAAGTTCACTTTCTCATTACCTCTTTTCTAATTTTGGTTGGCATTAGATGATTCACCCTTTTCATGGTTTAGAAAAGGGTTCTTGAAGGCCATATGATCCTCATTGTTTTGAGGCCCTTCAATTTTGATAGTTCCATCATCTATTAGGTCTTGCACTAAGTGTTTTAACTTCATGCATTCGTTGGTTTTATGACCCTTATTTTGATGATACTCACAATGATGAGAATCATTCCACCAATTAGGTTTAATTTGAGGTTCATAAGGTCTCAAATCAGGTAATGTGATAATCTTCTTAGCAACCAAGGTTCTTAATGCGTTCTCTAAGGGTTCACCTAAAAAGGTGAATTTTCTCTTTTTATATGTGGAGAAAAAGGGTTTAGGCTTATTCCCATTAGCATTATTAAAAGGATTATTATTAGAATTGTTGTTGGGATTGTTGGAATTGTTGTTGGAATTATTGGAATTAAAGGGAGCTTTATTCATTTGATTTACATTGTATGAAGAATTGGCTCCACTTGATAAATTTAAAGGGGTTCCCTTCAAGTTGTGGGCCTCCACAACTCTATCGTTCACAAGAATTTTGTTATTATTCTTTAACCATAACTTAGGTTTATCATTGTGATTTTTGGCTCCTCTATTATTAGCATAATTAGATACATAATGGTTATTGTTGTTGTTGGTATTAGATTTATTGTCTTTGAACAATTTTATCTCTCCTCTTTTTACCAATACATCTTCAATATTGATCCCATTTTCAATAAGTTTTTCAAATGTTGGGGGACATTGAAGTTGTAATCGATAATTCATCTCCATGGTCAAATTGTTTGTAAAGATTTCCATCTTCTCCTTCTCAGGGATACTTCATGGATACCTTGCGAAAATGATCCTCCACCTTTGTAGGAATCCTAAGAAGGATTCACCATCTTTCTGTTTGGTATCACACAATTTGAGCATTGTGATTTCATGCTCAATATTATAGGATTAATGGGTCACAAACTTAGAGGCTAATTCCTCAAAAGTCTTTATTCCTTATGGGAGTTTAGAAAACCATTCCATGGCGGGACATCCTAGGCTCCTAGGAAAAAGTCTCATTAGGTACATAGTGTTTTTCATGGACTCAATGCTTAAGGAACAAAACTCCCTTAGATGTTCCTGTGGGTCTGTTTTACCCATATATTTATCATATTTAGGAAAAATGGTATTGAAGGGAAAAGGTCCCATGACCAAGCTTTTGTCGAATGAGAAAGGACACAAAGCTTCAATAGAAAAGGGCTTAGGTTCGGCGGCCTTTTTCACTAAATCTATTTTTTCTTGAAATGTTTGTAATTGTTTAGTCATAGTATTCATGGGGTTATCTGCTTCTTGATTCTTCTTAAGTTTCTCTATATCATAGTCATATGGGAGCTTTACCCCTGCTTGGGCTAGGTTTAGGAAAAATTTCTCCCTATCCCTATCTATCAATTTCTCCATGACTTCAAGAAAATCATTATCTTGGGCTGCTCTATTATCCCTTTCTTCAAGTGTTTCCTTAGGACCTTGATTAGCATTATTGGTGTTATTTTTGTTTCCTCCATGGTGGTAATCATGAAACGTGGAGTTTCTATCCATTTCTTCAAGTGTTTCTTCAAATAAATTTGGGAGAATATCCCCTTGATCATGACCTTTGAAAAGACTTTGGTATTCAAAATCATAGACTTTGTTAGCAATGCAAGTGCTATCTCCTTGTAAAGATACCCTAAGTTTGTGGGACCGTGTGGAAACCAACATCCAACAAGGTTTGATTCAAATTGATCTTTTGATTTGATAATTGTTGATTTATATTGAAGAGATTAAAAATGTAAGATGAGGTTTCAATGGATATCTCTTTCACTTGTTTTATGTATTTCCAAACACAAAAATCACACATACACTTGTTTCTTTTTACCCTCTACACAATAAGTGTTTGATTTTGAAAGTATGTTATCACGGGTTTTGCACAAAAAGACACTTCAAGCAATCTACCTAGCTCAAGATTGGTTCATAAACATGGCTCTATAAGGCAGTCTTTGCTAAGTTAACAAGATTTTAGTCAATATTCCATTCAAAATGGATATTAAAATTTCATCCTTCAAGTATATTAAGAGGCTTCCCACCACCAGTATGTCAGAGTTTTACACAATTCGTGAGGACTACTCGAGGAAGTTCAAAAATTTAACACCCTTTTGTCACACACCCCATTAAGGATGTATGTATTTCATTTTATAGTGGGTTGGATGATCGTGACAAAGGTGAGTGTATCCCAATTTGAGTTGTCCCTCTCACTGACCCTTTTAAGGCAAATCTCAGGAGGTGAGCCCAACTAATGATCTAGCATGTCCATGTAAAAGCAAGAAAATGGAAAGAAGAAATAGGTTGTGGGAGTTTGATTCACCAAAAAGGTGAAGATAATATCCCTATCCACTTCTTAATCCCCAAACACAATTAACAAGGTTCAATTTCCAACCCACTAATTATAGGGATTCGAGTATTGCTACTCTCTTCCACAAACAAGGGGTTTATTTGATTAAGTGCTTGATTTCCTTAACCTTTCTTCTTAATCAAAGAGTTTAACACTTTTGGCATTTTGATTCACTAATAAAAGTGAAGAGCATAGGCCTAATGTTAAACTTCCTCAAACAAAGATAGGTTGTTCTTAATTACTAGATGTTGAAAACACCAAAGCCACAATTTAAGTACAAAAATGACAAGTTTTAAGGCTTGCCTTTTCCTTGTAGCTAGCAAAGGCTAGGGGCATTTTTGAGTGATTTTCATGTTTTAATGCTTACCTTGGAGATCGTTCCTTTCCAATGTGATTTTCCTCCAACAAGTTAGTCAAAAAAACCAGCAACAATGAAGAAAACAAAATAAAATTGAAGAAACTAAGACAAAATTGATCTTTAAGCCTTATTTAAAAAAATTTAAGGAAACTTGATTAAGGTTAAAATATCCAATTTAATGAAACAAATTTTGCATTATATGATTCTACAACTTTGATGTAATGATCATATACCTGTCCTTCTTGTTGAGAATCCTCAAGAACTAGCTTAATATGAGCAATATTCTCCTTTTTTATCTTCCTTGTCAAAGCTTTGCCTTCTTGATTGAATCTACTCTCTGGCTTTTTTACTTTTCTATGATCAGTCATCCTCCAGAGACATAAAAATCATTTTCTGACAGTCAGATTATGAAAATTTGCAATTTATTCAAGAGCGTTGCAGAAATGATTAAAAGCATTGTCAATTGAATTAAAAGAGTTATTTAAACTTTTAAAAGCACAGAAATAGAGAGTAAAAGTGCTAAACAATTAAGCAAAGGCATTCAAAAGTAAGTAAAAGTGCTGGAGAAAAATGCAAATGCACTCGGTACTCAGGGAATAAGCGATGATAGAATTTAAGACAGAAGTTAGAAGGATTTAAAAGTGTTGTTTCTCTATGCAAAGGCACACAAATTTGTCATGGAAGCACTGAAACATTGCTCAAAAGCATTGTTTAACTGCTCGAAACCATCGTTTGAAGTCTCAAAAGCGTTGTTTCTCTGCAAAACTGAGAGTTAAACATGCAAAAATTTGAACAAATATGAAGATTATGAGATTTTTAGAAAGTGAAGCCTAAGGCCCCACAGTGGGTGCCATTTTGTGTACTAGAAATTGTACCTTCATAAAATTAGTATTGAACAATAAATCAAATAGAAACTAAATAACCACAATTAGCAACTCTATTTAGCAATAAAGAACAATTAAGCATTCTATGGCTCTCTAACTAAGAGTGTTAATGGTGAAGCTCTCAGGAAGCCTCCATTAATGATAGTCCTAGAATGAGAAATGAGTGATAAGCTAAGCTAATTAATTCAATTCCAAATAGAAATGCTCAATTAACTTCTAAATTGCCTTTCTAGCTATAATTCTCAAGAGGTTAGATGCATTTCTCAAGTTTGTGGATTCTTTTATGAGTGATTTATGTCTTTCTTATATAGGATTTGGCAAGGGTAGGGGGTGTGGTAGAGTTGATCATGATTAGGCTTGAGTTGAGTTTTTGGTTCCACCCTTTGAAGACAATTTAAATATTGTGTCCTCAAAGCTTGGGACAAAAAGACAAGATGAGTGGACAAGATGCTCTTTCAATTTGAGTGATTGAGATTGAATTTGGCTTGATCCATGTGAGTTATTTTCTTAAATCCTATTGGTTGAGGATTTTTACTCCTATGTGGTGTTGAGAGAAATTAGGATTTAATCAATTGATTTTAATTCATTTATTTAGCCAAGTGTACCCCTTGAATGGGTTGAATTTGATTTAAGTTGAACTATGCCATTAATTGAATTAATTGCACATTGATTTAATTTCACTTGATTTAAATGCTCTTAATTGATCTTTTGGTTTTAGATTTTGAATTATATTGAATTAAGACTTGATTTTAATTTTGATTGGCTAAATGCTTGTTTTGATTCAATTGCCTTGATTTTGCCTTGATTTGCCTTGATTTGTCACTTGAATGATCCTATCCACTTTTAGGTGATTACACATCTAATCATGATGATTCTCTAAATTCATGAAATCTTTCTAATCTTTTCTTATTCAATTAATTTAGCAAGTCTTACTTCCATTGGTTGTTGGTCCATCAATTCTAACTCCTTAATCAAACTCAAACTTGGCAATTCAACTAAAATAGGTAATCTAGATTCTTTACCATAAACAAATGTATAAGGTGAATTACTTATAGAACTCTTTGGTGTGATTGTATGTATCATCCCATAAGGACACCTTCAAATTTCTATGCCATTCTCTTTGATTATCTTTTATAGTCCTTATTATGTGAATCAGATTTTGAATTTTTGATTCAGCTTGTCCATTACCCTGTGGGTAATATAATTGAATGAGGTACTAAGATAAATATTATTATTTATAGCCCAATCATTTATTTTTGCACCTAAAAATTCCAAATCATTAACATAAATTATAGAATCTGGTGTACCAAACCTTGCAACCAAGTCTTCATAAAAATTCAAAACTGTACTCTCATTTGCATCTTTTAAAGTGACACATTTTTTCCATTTCATAAAATAATCTATTGTTGTATACTTATTCCCTAAACTTGATAGAGGATTTATGGGACCAATAAAATCAAGTTACCATTTCATAAATGGTTGCTCTACCTGAATTGGATATAAGGGTAATGTTTCTAATCTATGTTTATCAACAAAAACTACACATTTCAAACATCTTCTTACCCATATGAATGCATCATTATACAAACTTGGCCAATAGTAACTATTCTTCATGATTTTCAATGTTGTGGTTATAGCTGCAAAATGACCACCTTTTGGTCTATTGTGAAACTCTTCTAAAACCTTATTAATATGATATGATTCTATGCATCTCAACAAAATTCCATTATAATCCTTCCAAAATAGAATATCATCCAATATGACATAAGGAATAGCATGAATTATGAAATGCCTTCATTTTGAGTTTCTCAAGTCTTGCGGGAATTCACTAGTATGAAGATGATGCTTGATCTCTTCAATCCAACTAATGGATTTTGCTGGTATAACATTTTGGTCTGCATCATTGTGAGTTGATACAACATTACGCTGATCATGTTGGTTGATGCAAGAGCATCCTGGGTGTAAGAGAAATCTTGCATCACCCAAAAATATTTTTGGTTTCTTTTCAATAAGGGATATCTTGTGCAGAGCTATTCTTTATGGAAACTTATTATTTTTTCATAAGTTGGTCATACGAGCTTAGAATGTTATGATTTCATAGGTGGAGGTTCATCTTAGTCATATCAACCTGCTAGTTGAGTTTCATTTCCATATCATATGTATTGGAAAATTTATTGAGGTTTTTGGGTACACAATATTTGAGCTCAATTTTGAAGGCCTTAGAGGCTCTAGAATGAGGTCAAACCACATCTAATTGGAGCTTTTGCATGTAAGGTGTTGTAGATCAAGAGCTGCCATTTCTGAAAAGTGGCTATAGTAGCCAAACAAAGCTACAATTAAAAAGTTATGGCCTCCAGAAGTTGGGCTACCTAAAAATATAATTTGTAATTATTTTCAGCCGACCCTAATGTTATAAAAATGAAAAATAAAATAATTCTAGGGGTGGTTGGCCTTAGTGACTAAAATTTTGGGACCTTCTTGGGTTGTGGAAAATTGCCTATATAAGGAAGGCCCGTAGTGTTTTCTAGGGCAATTATGGGTGGTTATTAAAGGCTTTGTCTTATAGAATATTGTAAGGAAAATGCCCATGTGGCTTTGCATATTGTATTTTTGAAATTTTTAATTTCACACTTGTGGAGATAATAAGAAGCTCATTTTCTATTCTGGCAAATTGTTGTTGTGTCTCTATTTTTGTTATGTGTTTGTGGTATTAAGGGGAGCACCCTTCATCAAGTGATATTAGAGCAGGATTTCCTGAGTGTGTAGACAAATCACCGATTGTGAGGAAATTTTCACCAAGACCATGGTTTAGGGTTTCAACGATAAGCGCAAAAATGCCTCCACGAAGGGAATGTGGTGGAAGAGCCGAAGGTGTGTCACCTGAGGTTAGAGCCTTTTAGAGACAAGTGCAAGCATTGCAAGAAGAGATTCGTAGATGAATAAATCTTGCAGTAAGAGATGAAAGAGAGGATGAAGTGGAAGAAGGAAATTTTGATAATAAAAAAAGGAGAAGGCAAAATTTTGAACTAAGAGGAAGAAAGGCTTTTTCGGGCCATTTCCAAGATTGGGAAAAGACCTAAGATTGAGGTTCCTGCATTTTAGGAAATCTTAACCCAGAGGATTTGATCAACTGGATCAATGAATTAGAAGAATATTTTGAGTATGAAAATATCGAGGATCCTGATAGGGTCAAGTTTGTGAAGGCCAAACTGAAGGGTCATGTGAAAATCTGGTGGCGGGAGATTCAATTGGAGCAAAATAGAAGAGGAAAGGAGAAAATCACAAGATGAGATCGAATGGTAGATAAATTGAAGCAAAAATTCATTCTCATTAGTTATGAGCTTGATCTATTGAAGAAAATACATGGCTTAAAGTGAGCAGGGAAATTTGTTCAGGAGTATATGGAGGAGTTCTATCGATTCCTCATCAGAATAGGCCATGTGAAAGCTGATAAGGAGAAAGTTATATGTTACCTTAATGGGTTGAAGTCAAGTATTCAAGAGGGGTTGAATTTGGTCTAAATGAATATTATTGAAGAGGCATACCATTTTTCCAAAAGAGTAGAGGAAAAGATGAACAAGAAGTTTGAGAGCGGAAAAAGCAAAAGAGGTCGTGGTGGAAGATCCAGTAGACGGTCTTATGAAGGGCAAAATGAAGATTAAAAAAAAAGAATGAGACCAATAGCAATAGAAATCTAAGAGGAAACAATTCCAATTATTTTCATGATCATAATAATAGAGATTGGAGAGGAAGAGGAAAAGGATAAGGACTAGAAAGAGGAGGCTTATGTGGGATATGTTTTCACTATGGAGAAGAAGGTCATAGGGCATATTAATGTCCTCAACACCAAGGAATGATAGATAGGAGAACTGAAGACCAGGCTAGAATTGCACATGTGGATGAAGATTCCAAATCATCACATTATGAAGATGTTGAAAGAGGATAATTTCTAGTTAACAAAAGAGTCCTCTTGAGTGGTGAGAATGAACCTAAGAAAATGAGGAGCTTGTTTCGCACTAGGTGCAAGCATGAGGATAAATGTTGTGGTGTGATTATTGATAGTGGAAGCACTGACAATTTGATGTCAGAGGAGATGGTCACAAAGTTAAATCTCAAGAGGCAGAAACACCCACATCTATACTGGATTTCCTGGGTGAAGGATGACCACAATGTCATGGTCAATGAACAATACCTAGTGAAGTTCAAGATTAAGGGATACCAAATACCATGATGAGGTACTATGCGATATCATACCCATGGATGCATGTCATATGTTACTGGGTAGGCCATGGCAGTTTGACAAGCTTGTTGTACATTATGGTCATGCGAATACCTATTCCCTGACAAAGGATGGAGTGCGACATAAGCTAAAGCCATTAAAGGGCATAGAAGAAAAGGTATGTAGTAATGAAAGAATAAGTTTTGTTGATGGAAGAAAGTTTGTAGAAGCCATGAGGCATGAACATATGTGTTTTCTTTAATCCTAAAATCTCGTAAAGAGGAAGTAGAAGATGTACCTACAGAATTTGCAAATTTGTTGAATAAGTTTTAGGATATTGTATCTAATAATGTGCCCGATGGATTACCACCAGTAAGGAAGATTAGTCATCAGATGGACTTGATTCCAAGAGCTAGTTTTCCAAATAAGGTAGCACATAGAATGACACCAACAAAAAGTGAAGAGTTAAACAAACAAGTATAGGATTTTTTGTAGAAGGGGTTGATTCAAGAACCATGTGTTGTACCAAAAGTATTAGCACCAAAGAAGAATGGAGGATGGAGGATGTGTATAGATTCTAGGGCTATAAACAAGATCACAATCAAGTACATGTTTCTATTGCCATGAATGGATGATATTATGGATTGTTTGAGCGAAGCTGTGTATTTATCAAAGATAGATCTAAGAGTGGAATCATTGGATATCATCAAATTATGATCAAAGAAGGAGATGAATGGAAGACTGATTCAAGACAAAAGAAGGGCTATATGAGTGGTTAGTCAAGCCTTTTGGGCTAACCAATGCACCGAGCACTTTCATGTGGCTCATGAATAAGGTTCTAAAAGAATTTCTAGGTAAGTTTGTCATTGTTTACCTAGATGACATTTTGATCTTTAGTAAGACATTGGAGGAGCATATAATGCATATTTGTAGGGTGTTTGAGAAGTTAAGGGATGAGAAATTTCTAATTAATTTGAAGAAGTGTAGTTTTGTGAAGAAGGAGTTAGTGTATCTAGGATTTGTAGTTTTAGCAAGTCTAAAAATAGACCCAAAGAAAGTGAAGGCTATCCTTGAATGGCCTACTCCAAGGAGTGCTAATGAGGTAAGATCTTTTCATGGTTTGGCTAGCTTTTACAGAAATTTTATCAAGATTTTTAGCAGTATTTGTGGACCCTTAATTGAAACAATGAGAGGGGATAGGAAAGAGTTTAAGTGGACTACAGGGGTAGATAAGAGTTTTAAACTATTGAAACAAAAAGTTATAGAACAATCTATTTTAGCACTTCCAGATTTTAATAAGGTGTTTCAAGTAGACTGTGATGCTAGTGCTACTACAATAAGAGTTATTCTGAGCCAGGATGGTAGACCTATTGCTTATTTTAGTGAGAAGTTAAATGATGCCAAAAGGAAATATTCTATTTATGATCGGGAATTTTATGCTATAGTTCAAGCATTGAAAAAGTGGAGACGCAATATTCTTCCTAAGGAGTTTTTTTTGTATATTGATCATCAAGCTTTGAAATATTTGAACAGTCAAGGAAAGTTGAACCAGAGGCATTTCAAATGGGTTGAGTTTTTGTAGAGTTACACATTTGTTTTGAGACACAGGAGTGGAAAGTCTAACATGGTTGTAGATGCTCTTAGTAGAAGGCAACTTTTGATGACAAAGATGTAGATTGGGGTGGTTGGGTTCAAGGAACTCAAGAGTTTGTATCCATAGGATCCTGATTTTGGTGAAGCTTGGAAAGCTTGTACAGAACCTGTTACTTTAAACAGAATGAAGTGGATGGATTTCATCATCCATGATGGTATGCTATTTAGAAGGAGTCAGTTGTGCATTCCATGAAGTTATATGATGGAGAATCTCATCAAGGAGAAGCATAGTGGAGGATTAGATGGACATTTTGGTCGAGATAAAACCCTTGCTTTAGTTAGTGATAATTATTACTGGCCACAGTTGCAACAAGATGTCAAGAATTTTGTATAGAGTTGTAGAGTATGTCAAATAGAAAAAGGAGCAAAGCATAATATAGGGTTGTATCAACCATTACCTATACTAGAGAAGCCATGGGAGGATATCAATATGGACTTTGTTCTTGGTTTACCAAGGACTTAGTGGGGACATGATTTAATTTTTGTGGTGGTTGATAGGTTTTCAAAGATAGCACATTTCATTCCCTGCAAGAAGATTAATGATGTTGTTCATGTGGCAGAATTATTTTTCAAAGAAGTGGTGAGACTACAAGGTTTACCAAAGAGCATAGTTTCAGATTAAGATACTAAGTTTGTTGGATATTTCTAGTGCACATTATGGAAGAAGTTAAAGATAAATTTGAAGTTCAGTTCATCACATCATCTATAGATTGATGGATAGACAGAGGTGGTGATAAAAATTTGGGGAATTTGTTGAGATGTTTGGTTGGAGAGAAGCCAACGGGATGGGATTTAATTTTACCACATGTAGAATTTGCATATAATAATTTTGTTAACAAGAGCACTGGTAAATGACCATTCCAAATTGTATATGGAAGTAGTCCTAGAAATGCTTCTGAGTTGAGGAAGATAGACAAAGGAGAGATAAGTAGTGATAAAGCTAAGGATTTTGTAGAACACTTGAAGAACATCCATGAGGAGGTGAGGAAGCACATTACCAAGATGAATGCGTAGTATAAGGATAAGGAATATGAGAAAAGGAGGCATAAAAGAATTTTAGGTTGGGGATGAAGTCATGGCTCATTTATGGAAGGAGTGATTTCTAGTAGGTACATATAACAAGTTGAAAATGAAGAAGTTTGGGCCATGTAAGATACTGAAGAAGCATGATTCAGGAAATGCCTATGAGGTAGAATTGCCTACTGAGATGAATATTTCACCAGTATTTAAAATTTCAAATCTAACAAAGTATCATGAAGGGGGTGTTGAAGATGGGATCATAGAAGTATAGTGGAGTATTCCAACAAATACTTTAGCTACCAAGGAGATTGAGGATCTACTAGATAGTCATGTTGGCAGAAGTACAAGGAACAAGACATATGAAGAATATCTGGCCAAATGGAAAGGATGACCTGTAGAAGATTCATCATGGTTGACAAGGGAGGAGGTTAACCATCTTGGTTTTCCTCTACACACCTGAGATGTGACAGGGTCACTTCTCAAATTACCCCGGGTGTCTGATGCAGGAGCATCCTAGGTGTAAGGGAAATCTTGCATCATCCAAAAATATTTCTGGTTTCTTTTCAATAAGGGATATCTTGCGCAGAGATGTTATTTATGGAAACTTACTATTTTTAGTAAGTTGGTCATACGAGCTTGAAATGTTCTGATTTCACAGGTGGAGGTTCATCTTATTCATATCAGCTTGTCAGTTGAGTTTCATTGGCATATCATCTGTATTGGAAAAGTTATTAAAGTTTTTTGGGTACAAAATCTTTTAGCTCAATTTTGAAGGCCTTAGAGGCTCCGTAACGAGGTCGAACACCAACTGACTAGAGCTTGCGCAAGTCAAATGTTGTAGATTAGGAGCTTTCATTTCTAAAAAAGTGGTTATAATAGCCAAATGAAGATACGATTAAAAATTTATGGCCTCTGAAAGTTGGGCTACCTAAGAATATAATTTGTAATTATTTTGAGCTGACCCTAATGTAATAAAAATGAAAAATAAAATAATTCTAGTGGTGGTCGGCCTTAGTGGCTAAAATTCTGGAACCTTCTTGGTGGTGGAAAATTGCCTATATAAGGAAGGCCCGTAGTGTTTTCTAGGGTAGTTATGGGTGGTTATTCAAGGCTTTGTCTTACAAAATACTGTAAGGAAAATGCCCTTGTGGCTTTGCATATTGCATTTCTAAAATTTGTAATTCCACACTTGTGGAGATAATAAGAAGCCCATTTTATGTTCTTGCAAATTTTTGTTGTGTCTCTATTTCTGTTATGTGTTTGTGGTATTAAGGGAAGCACCCTTCATCATTGGTTGTCCATACTACTTGCAGCAAGTTGTTCACATATGCTCCTGCCTCTTACAAGATTAGTAACATGAATTTAAACATCATATTCTACCACACATGTTATCCATCCATCCCTCTTATCATTTAGGTCCTTGTTGAGTAAGAACTCTTTCACATTTGAATGGGAAACCATTAAATGAATCTTGCTGCTCAAAATCAGTGGTTAAAATTTTTAAATAATTCTAATCACAGCCAATAGATACTTTTCAAAAAAAGTGTATCTTTTCTCATATCCTTCCAAACCTTGGTAGAAAAAAGAAATCAGTTGCTCTTGTCCATCATCATTCTTCTGAACCAACATTGTTGAAATAGAATAAGTGTATCCAAATGCATATAAAATAAAATCTTTATTGAAATATGGGTTGACTAAAGTGGGTGTTGAAACTAAAGATTTCTTTACCTCTTCAAAACTCTCCTTACCCTCTTTAGACCATCTAAAACCTATGTCTTTATTCATCATTTGCATTATTGGTTTCAGCAAAGCTACAATGTTAGGAATGAACCTCCTAAAAAAAATTATTCTTCCAAGAAAGTTGTGTAAGCCCTTCAAGTGAGTAGGTAATGGTAAGGAAAGTATGGAACTTACCCTCTCTAAATCAATTATTCTTCCATACTTGTAAACAATGTGTCCAAGCAGCTTGCCCTCATGGACAACAAATATGTACTTTTTTGGATTCAATAAAACTCCATATTCCCTACATCTCAAAAATATTCCTTAAATGCTTGAAATGTTCATTAGAATCCTTAGAGAAAGCAAAAATATGATCTAAGTACACAAGTACAATTTTTTTCATAAGGCCATGAAATGTCATTTCCATTGCCTTTTGGAATGTAACACCAACATTTGAAAGACCAAATGGAATTTTTCTATATGTCATGGCTCCCTATTTTGCAATAAATTTTATTTTATATTGGTCTTCTTCTTTGACCTAAATTTAGTTATAACCTAAAAACCCATCTAAAAGTGAAATTTTGTCAGAACCTGATACAAATTGTAAGATTTTTTCTATTGAGGGTAGTGGATGATGATTATTTAGAGATGCTCAATTGAGGTCTTTGAAATAAACACATAATCTGATTTCACCATTCTTTTTTCTAACAAGCACCAAATTTGAAACCCAAGATGTCTGTTTGATAGGAAAAATAATATTACCTTCAATCAGCTTTATCAATTATGTCTTCCTCATGTATTACAACTTGGGATTCAATGGCCTTTGCTTCTGTCTAACCAGTTTTGCATTAGGCTCTAGCTCTATGGTATGTTGGGCTAGTTGGGGATCAAACCCCTTCAAATAATGGTACTTCCATGAAAGAAAACTATTATATTATTATAAAATTAGAATAAAAATCTATTGTTCCTCACTCATACTGATGCAGGGGCATTCTTGGGTCCTCGATGAATCTGCATGGTGGTGTGCTATTTTGGTCCTGTATTTGTAATACCCCAAAAATGGGCTATAGGTTCATTAACCTCCTACATCTTCAAATTTGAATGAAATCGACATCAAAGTCCTAACCTAAGGCACATCTGCACATTATTTAATCCTAATTGATTTTATCCTAAATTCTGCATCGGGGAATATTCCTAGCAATATTCTTATTTATCCTAATTATCTTTAATTTAATTATTATTTGGCAATAAATCTTATTTATCCTAAAGTTTGATTAATTAAATATTCTAAATATTTAATTAATTAGATTTAATACTGTCACTTAATTATTTAATTGAATTTAATTAAATTATTCCTAAATTGTATTATTTAATTTTGATAGTAAAATAAAAAATCTCATGACTAATTGATTAAATTCTTATTTAATTGATTAATGTCAATTGTCAATTTTTGATAATATAGTTTTAAAATAAAGTTTGATTTAATAATTGATTAACCCATAAATCAATTGTTTTAATTTCAAAAATCAGTTAACTTGAGGATAAATCACTTTATTTATTTAATTAATTCATAATTGATTGTGCACATTCAAGGAGTAGTTAAACTCAAAATCAGGAAATCAATGCAAGTTGTTAACTTTTGGAAACTCAACACTCTATTTTGAGTTCAAAGTTGATCTAAACTTCTGATTTGAGTTAAAAAGTTGTTCTTGCATGCATTTGCATGATTTTGTGAGTTAATTATTTCTTATTTCCTGATAACTCAAAAATCAACCTGAGTTCATCAAGAGTGATTTATGGCTTTTCTCATGCACCTCCAAAGCCCTGGATTTCTATAAAATCAAGGCTTCAGCTCTTCTAAAAGGATCCACGAAATTGCATCCTCATGCTGGCAAATTGGTGATCGAAGAATCTATCTTTACGAATCAGAGTTGTTGTGAGATTTTCATTGTTTTTGAGCATTCATATCATTTAGCATATCAATTCTTAGATTAATTGCATATCATATCAATTTTTCATATAGAATAGATTCATACAGTTTCCTTCATCTTATTGCATAGAAAATCCAAAAATATAGATTAAATTTGCATTCATATAGTTTTCATTCTTTGCATTCAAATCCTTTGTTTAGGTGTTGCATTGTCATTGGTCTCCATCTTATCTGAGAGTATCATACTCGCACCTTCTAGAAGGCAATAAATCGCCTGGTTAGTTTAGTTTCCATTTCATTGCATGATTTTGGTTTTTGGCTAACCTCTAATGTTTTACTGAAGTGTTGTGTCTACAGCTAGGTACAAAATTCACACACACATTTCTGGTGCCCATTGTGGGGCCCTGAAATGGGTTTCCATCATCTTTCTATCAATTTCTATCACTTTCTTGTCATTTTCTAGGTTAAAACTGTGATTTTTATTTTCTGTCCGTACATTTTTTGTACAACTTTTGTTAGAAAGTCATTTCGGGAGGTACCCACTATCGTACAATAGGTTTAGATTTCAAGGCTCGAATCAAAGAGTACAAATTGTCATTTGGAAGCCTGATTGTTGTATTAACAGACACCCATAGTCGTATGAGTTTCCAGACTATCGTTTGGGAGGTAACCCACTATCGTACAAGTTTTGACTCTAGAATTCAATTGTCGTTTCAGATTTTTTGACAGTTTTCCAGATTTGATTTTTAAATTTGGACTGACAGCTAACCTTAACAATTGTAATCTTCTATTTTTTACTGACACTTGTTGAATCTTATTGGGAAAAGTTCAACTAAATTGCTAAAATAGGTAAAAATCTACTAAGCGTGTTGCGAGGAATTCAGGTATTCTCCTCAAGCTGATAACATTTTGATTTGGATTAAAAAAAACTCTCACATGTGAAGCTTGTGTGATTTTCTTGCTTTCATATCACAGACTTCATTTTGGGCTATAAAATGAACATAGATTTACTTTCTACATATCTGTTACACATAGTAAATAGGCCTTATGAACACTAATTATGGATGATCTTGAAAGATTGAGCTTCTTTCACTTATTTATTCATGTGAAGCTGCTCTTGATGAAGGATCCCCTTGTAGGTAGGGAAGGTACCGAGAGAGTCTCACGTTCTACTAGATTTATGTGTCTTCAACTTTTGATTGATACATTCTCTCTCTGGAGAGGTTGATAGATCATAATTTGTTGATGTCATAAATCTTTGTGAGATAATCTTGGTCTTAGCGTGTCAGATTAATCTGTCTGCTTTGTTTTGGTTAAAAGTGAAAAGGCTAGAGGACTATGCTCTACTCCCTTTTTGGGTAGTATCAGAAACTAAGATCCTTGAATCTGGAACCAGTCTCCATGTGGTATCTTTTGTGAGTCACCTTTAGAGAGGGTTAACCATAGTGGACATTCCCTTAATTAGGTCAACCACATGGATGGAACCTCAAGCGGTAATAGCCATTTTTGTCATGGTAGCAGCAGCCGCTATATAAATGTCCTTGTGGAGGAAATCTTCATAGGTGTGGTCTCTTGTTGGGCTGTCAGATCTCCCTAGCAGCTCCTGATTGATTAATTTCTCGGACTATGTCAAAAGCCTGGTGCACCTGGATTGGAGTCCACCCTCTTGAGATCATAAAAGTTGCAGAGTCAGACCATTACTACAAACCCTAGTGAGGCCAAATTTTCATTTTTCTAGGAATATGTGCGTTATTGAAAACTTTTTGGAACATACACAATTAGCACTTCTAGGGATTATCACATTCAGTCACTTGATTGTTCATGCACAGGGTTGCTTTGTCCCCTATTCATTATTTTTAGATGTGCTTGGAATCACTTGCTTGCTATTTTGCGTGCTTGTTTATCTATTTGACTATCAAAAATGAACGATCTCAAAATAATCTTCAAACTCGAACAGAGAAATTTGTGAACAATTTGAAATTGAAAACCAAAAATTTGCAAAATCTGAAGTCAAAATCCTTTCTGGGGTCAAAAGCCATCCCATCAAGTCAGAAAGTCGTACAAGTTTTGGCAAGTGTTGTTTTAGAACCCCTGTATTGTCGTATGATAGCTTGTATAGTGTCATACGAGTTTTGCCACTAGTCAAAAACAAAAGTCAAAAATCTGTTATAAATTGTCATGTGATTTTTGCAACTATCGTATGAGTTTTTCAATTGTCATTTCACAGCATACCCACTATCGTACGATCCTGCAGAAAGTCGTTTGAGAAAAATTGCTAGAGAGTGGTCAAAATTGTCAGAAACTCAGTTTTTATAGCCTATTTCCAGAATCTGTTGAACCAATCACTATGTCAGGAATAGAGTAGAAACTAGAATGAATCCATTCATTTTCCTAAAGTGATCCTTTGAGTCTAATGTTGCCTTCTGGGTTATCAATTTGAATCTTTCTCATCTTGTGTCAAAACCTTGTCAAAATTATCTTCAAATTCAGTCTTGTTGCTATCACGGCTAAGTGTTGTGAGCTTGTGCCCACCATCTGTTGGGTGTCTACCCACACTGTTGTGGCACAGTATCCTTCATTTACATTTGATCTAATCTTTAATCACTTCAATCTTGACAAGGTTGTGTCATTCAATCTTCTTGAATCAAGTCATTCTTCAGTTGTCTTCATCTTGCTTTCTTTGGCTTCACCCAAGGTTAATGCTGGAAACCAGAGCTTTGTCACACAATAAATATGGAGAAGTATCCCATACAATACCTCTGAATACTCTCTAGGCCCCAACTCTTGAACAACTCTACAATTTTGGTCTTTATGAAGATGACGGTCTTGGCAATTTTTGATTGAAAACTGGTTATGTCCCCCCTCCATCAACTCACAGAGGTAATCAAAAAACCCCTCCTCAATCTAATATAGGGAGTCCTAAAACTCCTAACATGTCTCACGAAGGGACACATCACGGGTCTCAAGGACACCAATCTCAACATAGTATGGATCAAGAACCTACACCTTCTAAAATTGTTTGATATCAAAATGATGATGACTTCAAAAGAATGATGAAACATTTCTTGAAGGAAGATAGAGAAGCATACTTTCTAGAGTTAGCTCATCAAGGAGCTAAACTTCCTCCAACTTTAATGTGGAAGATATCATTACACATGAGGAAGAAACTCCTATCATGGCTATGATGAAACAGATGCATGCCATGCAAGTCAAACTTAACAAACTTGAGAAAGAAAAGGAACCTAAGGAGTTCTCCGTGGAAGCTCTATGCCCTTTTCCATTTGATAAAGACTTGTACATGCCACCATTCCCTAAAAGAGTGGAGATGCCTAAATATGATAAGTATGTTGGAAACTCTAACCCTCAAGATCATGTCACAGAATTTTGTACTCAATCTATGGATTTTATGCATGAACCAGCTTACTTAATGCATCTTTTCCCTCAATCTCTGGGAGGAGCAGCCATTCATTGGTTCTCTAGAATGCCTCCAACTATCAAAACTTTTGAGGAGTTAATCAAACTATTCTATCAACAATACTCCTACAATATTCAACATTCGGTCACTATGATCGACATCTGCAATTTGAAACAATATCCAAGAGAACCATTCTTGACATTTCTCAAGAGGTGGAGGAATAAATTTTCTCTATATGCTAGACCCATTCCAGAAACTGAGAAGATGGAAATCTTCATCAACAATCTTGTTCCAGAAATCAACTACCCTTTACAAATGCAAAAATTATACATCTTTTGACAAGATGGTAGATAATGTGATAAAAATTGAGAAAGTACTTGTAAAAAAAGGAGACATCACACTTCAAAAAGATAAGTATGAATCTAGATCTAGTTCTAAGGACAAGAAAAAAAACTGGAACAAGAATAAAGGTGTTGTCACAGATGGTGTTGTTGATAATATTCATGCCCCATCTAAGGCACCTGCTTTCAATCTCACTGTTGGTACCCAAGCCATCAAAGCTTCTAAAGCTAAAGCCATAGAGTCCAACAAAAATTCATCTGATTACAAACCTTGGGCTACAGATCCTAATCGCAAATTCACTCCTCTTGGAGAATCCTTGGAATTATCCATGAAAACTCTGTTGGCAAACAAAATCATCTACTTGCTTGAAATGAAAGTCTTTGATCCTGAACCTAAACCAAAATGGTGGAGAGAGAATGATTTCTGTGAATTCCATCACAATAAAAGTCATAATACTAATAACTATATTCGCTTGAAGCACATTATAGAAGACAAAATTGATAATGGCGACATCATGATTGACAATCATAAGAGTAATAATGATCATACAACATTCACAGAACCATTTCCTAAACATGGTAAAGAAGATTCTTCTTCTCAGCCTAATATGGGTGCTAAAGTCAATTATGCCTACTCAGGAAACAATGTTGTTATCAATATGGTTGAACCATGCCTATCTGAGCATTGCAATGTCATCACAATTGTAAGAAGAGATAGAGATAATCAATCAGCTAATGCAGTTACTCGATCACAAGCTCAAGCACACCTACAAGGACAAATACTAGATTCATCAAGTGTCCCTAAGGTGCCTTTCAATCTTTCATCTACTTCTAAACAGAAGGCTACATCTAAATCTTCAAATCCTAAAGACATGAGGCCTACTTCATATAGTATTGTCCAACAACTCTAGCACACAAATGCTAAAATCTCCATGTTTGAGTTGCTTCAGATATCTCCAGCTCATAGAGCCATTCTAGACAAAGCTCTGCTCAGATCCAATGTTCCTGATGACCTTGATTTAGATAGATTCCAGACTATGGTTGGTCATCTCATGTCTCCACAGTACATTTCCTTTTTAGAGGAAGATGATAACTCCTTGAGTCATCTGCATAACCAGCCCTTGCATATTGAAGTCTTGATCCAAAATCATCGTGTCAAACATGTTTTGATAGATGGAGGCGCTGGCCTAAACATTTGTTCTTTCAGCTTGATTACACAATTGGGATTTTTGGAAATGGCCATTGATCCCAAGAAGAAGATAATTATCAAAGCATATGATGATAAAGAAAGATCTTCGAAGGGAACTATTGTCCTACCTATCAGAGCTGGTCCTATCATCAGAGATACTATATGTCAAGTTCTTGATCTACCTTTGGCTTACAATATCCTCCTAGGAAGACCCTGGATACATGACATGAAAGCCATACCCTCTACATTCCATCAGTGTTTGAAGTTTCCTTATGAAGGAGTAGAGGTGACAATCCCAACTGATCTATATACAACTTGCAATACCTTGAAAGAGAGTGCTGATAAACTTGTTCCTAATAATAGAGAATCTTCCACTAAGCAACTAGACATTGCTTCAACATCTAAGATGGAATACATTGCTAAAGAGGTTAAGATCAAAGAAAATGGTATGGGAGAATATACTATAGAGCCAGTCTTATCTTTGACATCTCTCCCTATCTCTCCTAAGTCTTATCAAAAAACTCTGAAATAATCTAAAACAGAGTCTAAAGAACCTCTTGAAGCATACAAAGGAAATTTTGTTGCAGAGAAAGTATCTAAATAGGAGTTTGAAGAGGATGAAGTTGTGCTCGCATGGCTATACAAAGATGAACCTAAATCTCAATTTGTCCAAAAATGTGATGCTAAAATACCGAACATCCCTTCTAAGTCATATGGCCCAGGCGACAAATTGATCACAAAGATGGGATATAAAGGAAAAGGACCTCTTGGACTACAGGGTAAAGGTCTTCTATCACCTCTTGAACATCATGGCTAAGCCAACAAGAGTACAACAGGTCTAGGATACATGAAGAAACCTTTATGTCTTGGAAAGAACTCCCAGCATGTATTAGAACAGATTGAGCCTTCTGTAGCAAATCAACTAAAGGGAGAAATCACTAAACAATCTAATAGTGATGATTCAGACACCACTGATGAGTTCATTCCTTATGAGCATTTTCCTAAAGAAATAAAAGAACTCCTTGAAGCTAAAGATGATCCAATAAAAAGAATTAATGTAGTAGAAACACAAGAACCTACTATAGAACAAGAGATAGTTGCACCACAAGAACCAGCTAATCTCAAAGGCAATAAAAAAGAGGAAGGTGGTAGTTATTATGAGATGGATTCCCATGAGTATGAATTCAAATCAGAATCTGAGGGAAACCCTTCTTGGGGTATTCATCCTGACTTTACTCATGTTCTCAAATTTCCTAGAGGTCTAGATGAAGAAACAAAAGATGAATCAAATGACTATGAATGGGGAGTTATTCCAGAACCAGATGAACTTATTACAAAAAATCATGTTGATGTTATTCACTAATATGCACCTCAACCTAACGTAAGTCTAGAGAGAAATGATGAACTTATCGAGTCTAATCCACCGATGGTTGAAGTGGATTTCCATAATGACATTGAGCCTATTCACGAATTGAATGTCTTAAGTTGTAATATCACCTTTGAACTCAAGCGTCGGGTTAGGACCAATGATGACAAATCCATATCTGTAAACACTCTTTCCCAATCTTTCACCACTTTGACTATCCAACGCCCTGACCTTCTTGACATAACATCCACCAACTTGAACCAAGGTATTTATACCTTTCCCAATGATTATGCCCTTGCTTTCTACCTAAATGCAGTTGAGTCTATGAGGACTTCCATTAGTGAACCGAGTGTTAGCATGATGGAGTCGGACATCAAGTATTTTAGTCAAAAAAATAAGAATAAGAATAAAAATAAAAGGAGTTCTGAGGGTGAAAACTACTTCCTGGTAGTCTCAAAACCTACAAAAGTAAAAATAAAAGACATATCTGAAGGTGAAAACCTCTCTGAGGCACCTAAGGATGAGATATTTGATGTCCTTCCAAGTCATTTACAAGATAGATCTCCAGTTCTAATTGAGCCTACTCAATCTATCAATTTGGGAACAGCAAAAGAACCATAGTTGATCCATGTAGCACAATCCTTATCAGAAGAAGAAAAGCAAAAATTTACAACATTCTTAACAGAGAAAAAGATCAACTTTGCATGGAAATATTCATGTATGTCAGGATTGGATCTTGATCTTATAATGCACCATTTATCTATAGCTCCAAACGTTAAACCTTTGAAGCAAAAATTGAGAAAGATGCATCCACATGTTGCACTCTTGGTAAAAGTTGAATTAGAGAAGCTACTAAAAGCTGGATTTATCCGAGTTATTGATTATGCAGAATGGATCTCTAATATTGTACTTGTTTCTAAACTAGACAAATCAATAAGAGTGTGCACAGATTTCAGAGATGTAAACAAAGCATGCCTTAAGGATTATTTTCCATTACCTAACATTGATATGATAGTGGACATGACTGCGGGCTTTGAGATGTATTCTTTAATGGATGGGTTTTCTGGATATAATCAAATCAAAATTGCTCCAATGGATCAAGAGAAAACTACTTTTACATGTGCATGGGGTACCTTCTATTGGAATGTCATGCCATTTGGGCTTAAGAATGTTGGTGCTACATATCAGAGAGCTATGACTTCTATTTTTCATGACATGATGCATAGGACTATGGACGATTATGTTGATGATACTTTAGCAAAATCTATGATTAGAGCTAAACATCTAAATGACTTAAGCAAGATACTAGACAAAATGGAAAAATTTAGTCTTAGACTAAATCCTAAGAAATGTGCTTTTGGTGTCACTTCTGGAAAGCTCTTAGGCTACATTATTTCAAAGAAAGGAATTGAGGTAGATCCAGCTAAAGTAAAGGCTATAATGGAGATGCAACCCCCAAAGAATATTAGTCAAATGAGAACATTGCAAGGAAGGGTTCAGTCTATTAGACGCTTCATATCTCAGCTAGCAGACATATCACAACCTTTTACAAAGACATTACATAAAGGTGTGCCATTTGCATGGAGCGAGGAATGTGAAAAGAATTTTGATCATATCAAGAAGTATCTATCAAATCCTCCTATCTTGATGCCTCCTATTCAAGGGAAGCCATTGATCTTATATGTCTCCGCAACAGATACATCACTGGGGGCATTGCTTGCACAACATGATGAGAGTAAAAAGGAAAGAGCTATATACTATATCAGCCAAACATTGGTGGCATATGAAAAGAACTATTCTATGATTGAAAAGGCTTGTCTAGCTATGATCTTTGCATCACAAAAATTGAGACATTATATGTCAGTTCATACCATACATTTAGTAGCTAAGATTGATCCACTAAAGTACCTACTAAGCAAAGCTGCCCTCACAGGTAGATTAGCCAAATGGGTCATGCTCTTAAGTGAATTTGACATTGAATATGTTGAAAGAAAAGCTATTAAAGGTCAATTTATTGCTGATCAAGTAGTAGATGCACCTTTGTTTGATGACACACCAATGCAAATGGAATTTCCAGATTCCTCTATCATGAATCTCTCTTCTAGAGAATGGCAATTGTTCTTTGATGGCTCCTATACACAGAATGGATCCAAAGCAGGCATCTTGTTTATCACTCCTCAAGGATACTCCATCCCTAAAGCATTCAAATTAAAGTTCCCTTGTACAAACAATATTGTTCAATATGAAGCCCTTTTGAATGGTATGAAAATAGCAATTGAGTGGAGAGTAACAGAATTACACATTCATGGAGACTCACAACTTGTAATCCATCAAGTCAATGATGTGTACCAAACTAAGGATGAAAAGCTCATTCCATACAAGAGAATGGTAGATGATCTCAAGAAATATTTCATCTCTATCACATTTGAGAAAATACCTAGAATAGAGAATAAGGTTGTCGATGCAATGGCAACATTATCTACTTTATTACAGTAGCCTGAACATGAGCTACGCTACGAGTTCCTAGTGGAAGCACTATCTTATCCTGCATATGACTCCCCTAAAACTCACATGATTTGCATTGTTGTAGGTCATGATTCATCCAAATATAAAAACCTATTCTCCTATCTCAAAGACCAAATCATTCCCGATACCTTCAACCGCCATGAAAAGAGATACCTTATCTGTAATGCCTCCCGATATGTCATCATTGGTCATGATCTTTACAAATGAGGTCTAGATGGTATGCTACTTAGATGTTTAGAATGGGAAGAGTCACAACGTGTGTTAGAGGAAGTCCATGATGGTATTTTTGGGTCACACTCGAATGGTTAACACTAGCTCAAAAACTTATTAGGGCGGGGTACTATTGGCCTGAAATGGAGAAAGAGTCTATCAAGTTTGCTAAGAACTGTCAAAAGTTCCAAGTGCATGGCAACTTAATTCATACTCCAGGGAGAGATCTAATCCCCTTCACTAATCAATGGTCTTTTCACCAATGGGCATTTGATCTTATAGGATCCATACATCCTCATTCTTCTAATGGACATACCCATATCATAACAGCTACAGACTATTTTACAAAATGGGTAGAAGCAGTCCCTTTGACACAAGCAACTGGGAAACAAATATCTATGTTCATCTTGAACTACATCATATGCCGGTATGGTATTCCACATTCTATAGTAACAGATAATGGTGGACAATTCAAGAACAAAGACTTGGATGATTTATGTGCCAAATTCAAGATAGCACAACATTCATCATCTATCTACTATCCTCAAGGGAATGGACAAGCAGAGGCTTCAAATAAGAATCTATTGAAAATCTTGCACCGTACAATTAATAAAATAGGAAAAGACTAGCATCTCATGATCAATCCAGCTCTTTGGGCCTACAAAAAAAGTATCAGAATGCCCACTGGGGATACACCTTTCACTTTAGTTTATGGGTCTGAAGCGATACTACCTATTGAGGTTGAAATCTCATCACTAAGAATCAGAATGCATGGTCTAGTAACTGATGATAACTACAGAGTATTTAGGTTGCAAGAACTTGAACTACTAGATGAGTGCAGACAAGCAGTGTATGACCATCTTAGAGTGTATCAGAAGAGAATGTCTAGAGGCTACAAAAAGAAAGTTAGACACAGAGAATTTCAGGTTGGTGATCTAGTCTTGAGAGAGAATCCTAAAAATCAATCACATAGAGAGCGCAAGGGGAAGTTTGAACCCAACTGGCTGGGTCCCTTTATTATTACTATTGCTTTTGCCTCTGGTGCCTTTCAACTCTCAATGATAGAAGGAGAATAGCTCTGAGAACCAATCAATGTTCTCCATTTGAAGAAATTCTACGCCTAAGGCATTCATTCTATGGTAAAATATCCTGAAAAAATCTTTAAAATTGGAAAAAGTCCTGAAAAAAATGAACATCTTGGTGAAAACCTAGCAATAAGCACCTTGATGATTCATAAAAAAAGTAAAAAGTATCAAAAGTACAAAAAATTTGGAAAAATGAAAAATATCAAAAAAATTGAAAAAATGAAAAATACAAAAAAAAAATGAGGAAAAGAAAAAGTGCCTTGGTGAAAACTTGGAAATAGGCGCATTGGTAGCAAAAATAGAATCTCTGCCTAGATGGTGAAAACCCAGGAAATGAGTGCCACTTGTTTCAAAATGCTCCATCTATCAGCATAATCTTGGTCTTTCGTAGCTTTCAGTCTTGCTTTAGTTTGTACATATTTCCTAGTTTGTTTCCGCATTCATATTTTCAATAAGTCAGTCTATACACCAATCAGTTTAAGCGTATGTATCCTATCAATGCCTAACACTTGGGGGCAATCAATGTCATATCCTATGGCCTCCAATGTATCTTAGATGTGTCATATCCAATCAGAGTCCTTTGAAGCTTCATTTGAGTTAGTCAGTCAGTCTAGTCTCTGGAAAGGATTTTGCATCTACAGCAACACAATCAAACATCAAACTGAAACCAATCTATTCTTCTTCATGCTTTTATCTCCTTGTATGCTTACTGATTCACATTGAGATTTTTGCATATTGTGTCCTTTTGCGCTCTTCGATGATGTCCTTTATAGGATTTAGAGAGTGATGACTGGGGGCATAATCTTTTATTTGTTTTATGCTTGAATGTGAAAATCTAACAACTTTGGAAATTATGGATTGAAATGGTGTCCATCTGTAAGAGCCTCTATCTCGAATTGGATGGCCATGCGTACCTCAACCATTGATACCCAAAAAATTCAAGGAAGTTTGATCTAACTATTGTCTTTTTGAGTGATTTCTTACTCCTACTATGAAACGTGATCTTACCTAAGGATGTGAACAATAAAGGGTCACTATGGGTAATTCACATTGGATTTAGATTGATCTCTTGGCTGCTTGATATGTTTGTTTCAGCAAGGTGTATTCTGGTCATCACAAAAATTATGTTTTGATGCTTATACAAATTGCTATATTAAAATGGACATGATATTTAGGTCATCCTGGCGTTTGTGCCTTGGTGCTTATATCTAAATCCAACATTCCAAAAATACAATCAATATTCATATGTCCATGGTTTCCTAACCAGTGGGCATTGTATTGATTCTTGTGCATACAAAATAGTATTCATATGTCTATGGTTTTTATAAACTAGTGGGCATTGTATTGATTTATCTGGTTACCTAAAAAACTCAATGATGATAAATTACCGACACAAGATCAGTGACTAGGTCCTAGGTCTTAGGTTGCATTTCATTTTGCATGTCATTTTTGCACTTTGCATGATTGCATGATCTCACAACTTGCTTGACAATCTTTAAATGATCCTTCTAAAAACTATACTTAAACTTACACATGAAGAGCTGAATCTTATACGAAGGTTTTCTCATAGAAAATGCAAGTAGTCACAATCCTGGGTTAAACATCCTTTTTGACATAAGACTAAGTACTTGTCTTCATCAATACCTGCAAAACATATCATGTGTATCATTGCATTTTCATTACATATTCATAATCATCTATTCCATCTATTGCATTACATACATTTCCATACATACACTTTCCATAATCAAATACATTTGCATAACATTCATACATATGAAAGAAAATCATTGCATTGCATGAATCCATACATACATTCTACTCTACTCAGCATTTACATCACATGATATCATCATACATCAAAAACATGACAAGTACAAATGAAGTCACAACCAAAAGTCTCGATCTCATATATATATCATAAAAATTGAAATAGTCAGGGGTGCACTACTGGCACAATGTACAAAAGAATGAGCTCATGTGAGCTATCAGAATAGTATCAGTATCAAAAGAGCAACAAAAATATCATGACAGATTAGCTGTCAGCCTGATCCTCTCTATCTGGTGGAGGTGGTGGTGGTGCATCTGGTACTGCCTCAACTCTGGGTGCTCTCGCTCCCTCTAATGCTATCATGTACTAAGAGTAAAAAGGAATTCTCTAAGCAAGTGGAACTGTAGTGTAGTATGCTAAAACATAGTAAGCAGATCTAGAGGTCTGATGGACAACCTCTGCCTGTAATCTCTGAACCTCACCACGAAGCTTAGTGCGCTATCTATCTACCTCTAGATATCTCTCCTCCCATTGAGCACTACACACCTTCAAGTCCCGGACCTATAATTTGAGCCTCCTCATGATCTCCTATGTAGACAATGGAACACTGGGATCAGCATCTACTACAGGCATGTCAATATCCTCAACAGGCTGCTCTGTGGTCTCTGCTCTCTACGCCTTATGGCGTCTAACCTCTGCACCCAAATCAAAACTTGTATCCTCCTGTATGGGATTAGTATCACCACCTACAACCTGCTCAGCTACAAGTACCTCCTCGGTAGTACCAACACTCCCTAAAGTACCACCCTCTCCCCTAGTTCATCTTTGTGAACCTATAGATCTACCTGATGTGGAGCTAGTGGGACGAGGGGGCCTCATCTGTCCTGATGGTCTCTATGGGAGAGCCATCACTCTCGGTCTTGGAGCTGTGGGGTGTACAATCAGAACCTATATGGGTCTAAGACCTTGCCCCATCAAAGCACCTGTGACATCCATTTCCTCCTCCATGGAGGGTATCAACTATGTAGGGTCAGAAAATCTATGAATAGGATGATCAGCAAGCCATGAAATAAACCCATCTATAACTCTGGCATCAATGACCTATGGCCTATACTCCCAATCTCTACCAATGATAGCATTGTACTCCTATGAACACAAGGCATAAGAAAGCCTCAAGGTCCATCCAAGTCTGAGCTCACGAGCTATCCGCGCATAAGTGGTGTAATCCCGTGGTGCATCCTGCACTCATCCATATTGATGCCATACCCAGCTCTGAAAGAAGAAGCTAAACTGCTCTCGTGCAGCACGCCAAGGCTCAATCTCTAAATAGGGCCTCCATTGTACAAAGGTCATGTCATCAAGACATCATCTCCAATACTCTACATGACCCATACGCCCCCTGTATGACATATCCAACATATATATATATATATATATATATATATATATATATATATATATATATATATATATATATCACGGGCTCCTATGGCTGCCTTTGTGAGGTACACACTAGTCTCAAACCTCTGTGAGGTACACACTAGTCTCAAATCTGAGATATGCTCCCATGCCCAAATCTGCAAAACTAGAGCACCAGCAGCAAAAGTCTTGCTCTCATGATACACTACCTCGTAAATCTCAGAGAACATGTGAGCCAAAAGACACTGACCCCATGCTAACTCAGAAGGAGTCACCATCAAACATGCAATCATAGGGGCCCAGCCCATTAGAAGACCATTCTGCTGATGGTCAAACATGATGATACCATCGATCATCCCAGCTATAATACACTCCAGTCTGTGAGACTATCCATAACACTGCACCAAGGTCTCCCATGAAATGGAACCAATCAACTAAGTATCATTTTTGAAGAGACGTCTGAAAGCTAATAGTCTAGAGTTCCCTGAACTCACATACGCTGGATGCTAACTACTATGAAATGGAATCTGAAGAATCTTGTACACATCCTCTGGAGTCATAGTGAGCTCTCCAGTAGGAAGATGAAATGTCTATGTCTCTAAGTGGAATCTCTTTATCAATGCCATCAAGAGACCATGGTTTACCCTAATCTCAGGTAAATGGATCAAATACTCAAAACCACAAGCAGCAAGATGTACTCTCATCAGATTAGGCAAGGAAACATAGAGCCTCTAAGTGGCTGGATGTGAGATACGTAGATGAACATCAGGATATATGACCTACACAGCACAGAAATAGGGAACCCTATCAGTATTTTGGTTGAAAAATAGGCTATACATACAGGAATGGAACAATTTGCTATTTCACAAGATAGATCAAAGACTCAGGAATCAAGCTCAAAATTTAGAAAATTCAAAATTTGGCCCTAGAAATGAGTTTTGGGCTCATTGTTTTTCAAACGACAAAGCAAACTGGCAGAAAAACTCGTATGATTTTTCACTAGTTATCATACGACAAATCATGATGATACGACATTGTATACCTCCTCGTACGAGTTAGGTGGGACCCGACAAAATGTCATACGACTCTTGGGTCCCTCTCATATGAGTCTTGGGGGTTAATGAAATGACAATCTAACTAGGGTTGAAAAGTTGTACCAGCCCAGATAGACAGTCGTATGAGTTTCTGTGCATGCAAAAATCAAAAATTGAAAACGTATGAAACAAATGCTAAAAATGCTATAAACAAAGAAAAATTGACTTTTCGAAGAAGCAAAGAGGTCCACCTACTGGATGTCCATACTATCGAGGTCTTTGATGCCTCCGGCTGCACTCAAAATGGTGAGAAGACACAGGTACCTTCATTTTTGCCATTTTCTCACTCAAAGGGCTCCACAAGGTTTTCAAAAGTCAACACTGAAAATGATTTGAAAATGACCCTTTTGGCCTTTATATAGCTTTTGACCTAATTTTCAAAAGTGCTTCATTTTTCATGAAAATTGCACCCCTGGCTAATTTCGACATTCTAAACCCATTTTCGGGATCAAAATCAAAATCTGAGATTATTTACTATGTCAAAATCACAATTTAAAATTTTCAGACCCAGGATGTCTAACTGCTTGCATAATTAACCTTCAATCATCACAAAAATCTAGTATTCAACTTAACTGATTATCTTACATCAAACTATCAAAATTTCAACTTGGTCAACTATGGTCAACTCATGGTCTAACCTAGTCAAACTTGGTCTCCATGACCTCTAAATGATGCAGAATGCATTCTCGAACGTGTACAACCACTTCTCAAATCAATTAACATGCTTCTAAACTAAAATGCTAACTTTTCTTGTCAAATTTCAATTTTCATCCCGAAGGGGGCATGGTATTACACATCATTCAAAGTCTGTAACTCAATTCTATCAATCAATCTTTCCTCATTAATCAAGATAACAACCACGTCTAGTCACTGATTCATCTAAAGTCCTCATCACTTGGGGAAAATCTATCATCTCTTGGGGCATATCAGATTCATCTAGTATCCAAATCTATCTTGTAAACTATATCAGCTTTTCGTAACTATCAGTTCATTAGTGTTATTTCCTTGGTTCTTCATAACTAATGGGTTCAGGATGTGATACCAATGTGATCGGTCACTCACTTCTTCACAATAATAAGGTTCAGAATCAGGTGTTTTGACATTTTTTTGTAATCATCGGTTCATTGTTGATATAGCTAGCATCATCTCGATTCCTGGTCATCCTAGGCCTAGGTCGGTGTCTCTTTTTCCAATCTTTCAATCGGTTTCTATCTCAGAATCAGTATATCTTTCAATCTTTAATCTTTTGAATCATTTTCATACATCTTTATCAAACACAGACTATTCTTTGAACCACTACGCTTTGCACAATGATGCAAAGAGGGGCAAAATGTAATACCCCAAAAATGGGCTATAGGTTCATTAACCTCCTATATCTTCAAATTCGAACGAAATCAACATCAAAGTCCTAACCTAAGGCACATCTACACATTATTTAATCCTAATTGATTTTATCCTAAATTCTGCATCGGGGAATACTCCTAGCAATATTCCTATTTATCCTAATTATCTTTAATTTAATTATATTTGGCGATAAATCTTATTTATCCTAAAGTTTGATTAATTGAATATTTTGAATATTTAATTAATTAGATTTAATGCTGCCACTTAATTATTTAATTGAATTTAATTAAATTATTCCTAAATTGTATTATTTAATTTTGACAATAAAATCAAAAATCTCATGACTAATTGATTAAATTCTTATTTAATTGATTAATGTCAATTGTCAATTTTTGATAATATAGTTTTAGAATAAAGTTTGATTTAATAATTGATTAACCCATAAATCAATTGTTTTAATTTTAAAAATCAGTTAAGTTGAGGATAAATCACTTTATTTATTTAATTAATTCATAATTAATTTTGCACATTCAAAGAGAAATTAAACTCAAAATCAAGAAATCAATGCAAGTTGTTAACTTCACTCTATTTTGAGTTCAAAGCTGATCTAAACTTCTGATTTGAGTTAAAAAGTTGTTCTTGCATGATTTTGTGAGTTAATTATTTCTTATTTCCTGATAACTCAAAAATCAACCTGAGTTCATCAAGAGTGATTTATAGCTTTTCTCATGCACCTCCAAAGCCCTGGATTTCTATAAAATCAAGGCTTCAACTCTTCTAAAAGGATCCACGAAATTGCATCATCATGCTAGCGAATTGGTGATCGAAGAATCTATCTTTACGAATCAGAGTTGTTGTGAGATTTTCATTGTTTTTGAGCATTCATATCATTTAGCATATCAATTCTTAGATTAATTACATATCATATCAGTTTTTCATATAGAATAGATTCATACAGTTTCCTTCATCTTATTGCATAGAAAATCCAAAAATATAGATTAAATTTGCATTCATATAGTTTTCATTCTTTGTAGTCAAATCCTTCATTTAGGTGTTGCATTGTCACTGGTCTCGGTCTTATCTGAGAGTATCATACTCGCACCTTCTAGAAGGTAGTAAATCACCTAGTTAGTTTAGTTTCCATTTCATTGCACAATTTTGGTTTTTGGCTAACCTCTAATGTTTTACTAAAGTGTTGTGTCTACAACTAGGTACAAAATTCACACACACAGTATTACTCAATTGCAGCCTTAACCGATGGTTTCAGTTATTGAAGGAAGCTCGGTCGCTAAAGGAACTCGGTGAGACTTCTGGTGCTTGGTGGAATTGGTGCTTGGTGATGCCTGTGTTGCTCTATGTTGCTTGGCTTGGTCAATTATTTCATTGGTGCTCGGTTGTTTCTCTGGCACTCGGTAGTTCTGGTTTACCCACTAGAGTTCTTGGTGGTTTGGTTGGCCGAGTTGGTGCATTTAATGTTGGTATCTTTTGTTGGATTCTCCTATGTGGATCTAGAGGCCGACATGTTGAATTAAATAATTGTAAGGATATTTGAGAGCTGACTTGTATTGCATTTAATATTTGTTTGTAGGAGTTAATTGTTTCATCCAGTCGACTTGTGGATGATGATTAGTATTTATAGGATGTTTAGGTAGTTGTTTGGAGGATCAAAGGATCAGATCATATGGAAACTTCTTAGAGCTGATTTGGGAGAACCAGATAAGTGAAGTTGTGGAAAATATCCTACAAGATCTTGTAGATCAGATTGATTTCTGATAGTTGTAATAGTAGAGCTAGTGGTTTACATACTTGGAGACAAGGAGATTACTTGGAGGCTTGTGAGCTCAAGTTTAGATCTGCCTTAGGGTTTCCATCAATTCTTGATAGTTTTCAGAACTGAACTAGCTAGAGTTGTGTTGGATCTTGTTGATCTTGCAGAATTACTTCTTGATTATAATTGGCCCTAACCCGTAAGGCCTTACAGCTGGGCATGTTAATGGAAAATATGTTTTGAAACTTATCTTGTTGTGTTATTCTATTGTGTTGTTATGAAGCTACGAGGTTGGATTGTCCTTCATTGGATCTGCCATCCTTGAGCTATGTCAGGTGGTATCAGAGCCAGAGGAAGCTGAAGTGGAAGAGTATGCAAGCTGAAAAGTTGGAGGACACGTATGTGAAGAACCAGTTCAGAGTTTATGTGTTGAATCTTGGAAGATGTTCTTCTCACATATGAACATCTTTTTGAACTTGGGGTGTCTGATGCAGGGGTATTCTTGGGTCCTCGGTGAATCTACATGGTGGTGTGCTATTTTGGTCTTGTGTTACTCGGTTGCAGCCTTAACCGATGGTTTTGATTATTGAAGGAAGCTCAGTCTCTGAAGGAACTCGGTGAGACTTATGGTGCTCAATGGAACTGGTGCTCGGTGGAATTGGTGCTCGGTGATGCCTGTGTTTCTTGGTGTTGCTTGGCTTGGTCGGTTGTTTCTATAGCACTTAGTAGTTCTGGTTTACCGACTAGAGTTCTTGGTGGTTTGGTTGGCCAACTTGGTGTATTTAATGTTGGTATCCTTTGTTGGATTCTCTTATGTGGATCTGGAGGCCGACATGTTGAATTAAATAATTGTAAGGCTATTTGAGAGCTGACTTGTATTGCATTTAATATTTGTTTGTAGGAGTTAATTATTTCATCCAGCTAACTTGTGGCTGATGATTAGTATTTATAGGATGTTTGGGTAGTTTTTTGGAGGATCAGAGGATCAAATTAGATGGGAAGTTTTGAGAGCTGATTTGGGAGAACTAGATAAGTGAAGTTGTGGAAAAGATCCTGCGAGATCTTGCAGATCAGATTGATTTTTGATAGTTGTAATAGCAGAGCTAGTGGTTTGCATACTTGGAGACAAGGAGATTTCTTGGAGGCTTGTGAGCTCAAGTTTAGATCTGCCTTAGGGTTTCCATCAGTTGCTGATAGTTTTCAAAACTAAACTAGCTGGATTTGTGTTGGATCTTTTTGATCTTGCAGAATTACTTCTTGATTGTAATTGGCCCTAACCTGAAAGGCCTTACAATTGGGCATGTTAATGGAAAATGTGTTTTGAAACTTATCTTGTTGTGTTATTTTGTTGTATTATTCTGAAGCTGCTAGGTTGGACTATCCTTCATTGGATCCACCATCCTTGAGCTACATCAGGTACATACCTTACCAAGTTTTAAAACTTATCCTTCATGATGTCAACATATTTGTAATGATCTTCTTTGACTGATATGCTGGTTTTTTCTCCTCTAGCTTGATCATCCGAATTGAAAATAGAGTCAATGGTGACTAAACCCTTAGCTAATTTATTCATTTCTAGTTGCAATATTTGATCACCATATTGTTGTTGCAATTTTTTGCGATTTCCATTTGAAAATTTAGCTTCTTCCATTAGAAAATTAACTATTTGATAATCAAAATCAAACACTTGCCAACTTACATTATCATGTGGTACTGAAGGTCTTACAACTACCTTGATATATTATTGTATTTGTAAATTTTTTACCTCTTTTGGAATGTCAAATTTAGCACCCATGGATTCCAATTTATTAGCTTATTTGTTTTTCCCTCTAGGCACTTAAACAATGTTAAAGGCTTAAAATTATTTAATTAAATCCAAAATTATATGCTTGTACAACTTTAAAACTTCATTTTTATAATATTCAAGTTACATACCTGATTGACAACTAACTCACTATCCCTAGATACCTACAAATTGTTTTTTTTTTGGTGAAATGTTGTATTTATATTTATTTATAAAAAATTGTTCAAACAAGGCTCCCAGAGAAAAGAACTAGTGAAGAAAAACTATGTTCATTACCCGTAATACAAATAGTCAAATAGTTTTGACATAGAATCAAAATCTAACCCATCCCCAAATTGGCCAACAAATGACCAAATTACACTTGAAAGAGGGCCCCTACCATCAATTTCCTAACAAAGAAGAGGATGGATGGATGTATGCAATAATCCAATCCTAATTACAATATTACATCCACATATTGGTCAAAAAAGACCAATTTACATTTGAAAAAAAGAACCCCCAACCATCAACTTTGTAATAGAACAAAAAATGAAAAAGGATGGATGTATGCAATAATCCAATCCTGGTTACAATATTACATCAAACGAGGATCAACATATAGGTTGAATCCATCATTAGTTACATAAAGCCATAATACATGTACCTATATATGAAAAACCTGAGAGATATTCATAAAAACAACCTTGCAATGTTGACTATCGAAGGAGATGAGGTCAAAGTTGAAGGATCTGTCGATCAGTATTCAAGATAGTGACTGCCAAAAGTAACAAAGAAATGAAGTTTCCCCAAGTGGGACAACAGCCAAGGATAGCAAAAGATAAGCCAAGCAAACCAACCTGTATTATCATCACAAAAATAATACCAGAGTAGACAAAAATGATAGTCAAAGATAAAATGGAGCTATAATTTAATCATTGTGAGGTGGGTCCTCCTCCCCAAGTTGAGGCAATGGAGAAAAGAATAGAGAATTCCAAATTTTGTCAGCTTCATTATGGATAAATGAAGCAGACCCAAAACCAACAATGGAGTCCCGAGGTGAAGAGGAACATTCACCCATGCAACCCAAAGAATGCAACACCTGGCCTGTAGAGCTGCAAGCAATTGAACTAGAAATACTACCATCCATCACAAAAGTAGTCGAGCATGGAAAGATGTTAGCATTAACAACTGCATTAGAGTGAGCCAGAAGACCAAGTATGGCATAAGTTTTAGCAAATGCTTTCCCCCAAAACCCAGCATCCACTACATTTCTATTCACCAAAATATCCAAGGGCATAAAGGAAGATGAGGCAATACAATATTTTATCTCCCCAAGAATCAAAACATACTTATCCAAAGATAGAAGGTGTCGCAGAAAAATACCGCTAATAATTGCCTCCCCATGCCACACATTGTAACGCTGAACAACCGAAAGCAACTTATTATTCTGTATGAATTTGGGCAAAATTATCCAATTTTCTACATTAAATAGCAGAGACCATGACTGTGAAAGATCAAGGAAAATAGAGAAAAAGATGGAGACAATTTGAGAGGGTAAAATGAGTCTCTTAAAGTGCGGTGAGATGATAGATTCACCAATAAGTCGATGGATACACCTTCTACATCTTGGGCCATGGACTAAAAACATAGAATCATATTCTATTGTATTATTTGTACAGCTAAAAGAAAAATGAGAAGTAGAATAATACCTTTCATCAATAAGAGAAATCAACATGGCTCCACCACCTGCACCTACTTTTCTTCGTGAATCATTAAGATAGAGCTTACAAACCTCATATCCTTGTTGTAAATCTAATTTATTTTCACCTTTAAAATTCTTTAGACTAATAGAATCTTTCTCTAACATAATATAATTTCCCAAACCAGCCACATCCATCCAACTAAATGGTTGTTCAAAATAATTCTTATCTACCCACTAGTCAAGAATAATGTCAAGAATTCCTTGTAGTGGTGTTTTTGGATCATGGAAAACAAATTCATCCTATTCATGAAAGAACATATTTTCATTTATGGCACTAGGTGTGTATGGTTCAATATGACTATTAGCAAGCTTTTCAAATTTTACAATCACTCTAGTACCATAACATGTTCTAAAAAACATGTGTGACCATCCATATGATAAATAACCACCTATTTTAGTTGTGAAATCTCTACTATGGCATATGCCAAAATAAGGAGGAAAATCAATCACATTTGATTTTTGAGGAATTGAAAAGTTTGGGAAAGCATGCATTGTTAGGCTCAAACCCTTAAAACCCCAATTGTATTGATGGTTGATCTATCTATCTGAACAACACCTTTCTCAATTGGATCATATTTTAACCCCAACTTTTCAACCAAATGATTGGGCATCATGGAGATGCTAACTACTGAATCTATCATGCAATTGTGTACTAATAATTCACCAACAATAAGCATAACATAAAACGGAAGAGGATTTACCTCTAATTTATGTTGATCATTCTTGTATTTTGATTCACTAGAAATTAAAACCTTGGATCTCTCAATTGGTTTTTCTGTAGCTGATATTTCAGCTAATGATTTTCTCACATTTTCCTTTTGACTAGGTAATTGCAAGGCATCAAGCATAGAAATAATACAAGTCATTTTCCTCATCAAATCAACAATATCAAATTGAGGGAAACTAAATTATTGTTGTCCCTTCTATTGCTCATTTTATGGCAGTAATTGAACTCTTGGCAAAATTTGGATGTTTTGTGCTTGGCGGGTTGAACTTTGACCTTGTGTACTAGAAAAACCTGGCTTTTGAACTGGATCAACTTGTTGTTTTCCTTTATCATCTTTCTGATTTGCTTCAATAGGTCTCTTTTTTCACCTTGTACCAGATGAAACAAGTTCATTATTTTGAAAACACTCCTCACCTTCAATGCGGTTCATCAAACTAGTTTCCAGTTTACCTTGTTCATGTTGTTCATGTTAGAGTAATAAAGTGTTTACTTATTAATTAAATCATATTTATATAATTACTAAGTCACTTATTATATCTTTCTGCTTAAGCTAAACTTTAGAAATATAATAATTAATTATTTTATTAATTATTATCATGCAACCTAGGTTTGTCCACCCTTTTAGAGTTTCTGATCTCCTTTTATAAGGAATGATCTCCTCTTGTTTTGATAACAAAGAATACAATTGAGAAACATTCATTCTATTAGATTTCCAACTTTTATTTTTGCACATCAAGAATGTCTCCTCTCTCGTGGATCCATGTGTTCAGGCCTCTCTAGCTTCTTGCTTCTCTCTCTCTTTTTGTGACACGTGTTTGTGTGCAAGTGTTCTTGGGAGTTGTGGGTTATTTACTCATCAAAACTAATATGGTATCAGAGCTTCAGATCTATTTGCCCCTGTCCTCTCCCTAAGAGATTCGACTATGTTTGTTAGATCTGTGTTTTAGAGGTTTTTCTATTGAATGTAGGGGGACCTCTCTTTCTGGTCATCTTAGCTTCAAACGAACCTCACAGTTGCATTCACAGCATTCATGAACCCCTAGATCCAAATAAACTTTGTCCATTTTGGACAAAATTGGAATCTGTGGCAAAAAAAATTTGCAACTAGCCCCGACACGGATCTGGAAGCGGTCACTGGTATTTTAGAGCATTTTTTGCTCAAATGGACCTCACCATTGATCTTGCAGCGGCCAAGAACTCCCATTCCCATATAAGGCATGTCCAATTTAGATGGCGTTGCAATTTGTGGCAAAAACAATTTGTGAACCAAGATCGTACGACCTTGGCACACAAAACAAGGCACATTACGATGATTCAAAAAAATTTAAAAAAATTTGGGCCAGGTGCCACTTGCTAGCCACCATTGGTGGCCACAATCACTACCCAGCGGCCCACAAACCATCAGCGGTCACCATTGGCGACCATGCAGTGTCACCCCCGTGGTCACTGCACGATGACTGGCGCGTGACTACTACAGTCACCGGCAGGTTAACTGCGGTGACTGATAGTCATCGCCAGTGGTTCCCATAGTTAATCACCAATCTTTTAGCCCCTACACGTGCAACCAGGGTCATATTGCAAACCAGAGGTCAACCCTCTAGCCCTTAGGCCGAAGTCCCTTGGCTACCCACGTGACCAGGGGCCTCAGTTTTTTGGCCTCGGGGGCTTTTTTTTTCCATGATGGCCATTTGGACGTCAATTTTAGCCCTACAGTTTGTTGACATCAGCACTGCATCAGCACTTTCAAACATCATTTTGGGCCCTCTAACGCAGCTATTGGTTTTTTGCTCATAACTTAAGCATATTGTGTCAAAATTGGGAAAACAAGATATCGTAAGAAAGTTGGTTCCAAGCTCTATCCAGATCTGGAAGTTTGAATTTCTGATTTTTCTTTTTTATGGTTTTTTTACCATCAAATCTAGATTTTTTAATTTTGCACTTCAAGAGCTCTATCTTGCGCATTTGGACTCCATTTTGGAAAAATGATATATTGTTGGAAAGATTGTTCTAAGATCTTTCTAGTGTTGTGAGTCATTTTTCCAGATTCTGCTTCATGTATATTTTATTTAGTTTCTTGCATTTTTTCAATCTGGTGGATATCTTGGATGTTTCAAGTCCTAGGATCTTTTCCTTTAGTGGAATGGCTCATCTTAGGTTGTAATTTTTTTCAAAAGCCTCTGATCTTCTTTGAGAGGTGTATACTTCACTTTTGTAGCATTCTTTTATGCACACACACTGAGCTAAAGTATCATTCTATTGCATGTATGGGATCTTGCACATGTATGTGCTCTATGTACTTACACTCCATTATAAAGTACCAGGGGTGTTTGATGTTTGCCTTTTTTTGTCATCTACTTTTTTCATGTGAGCATTCCTCCAATGACATTAGCCTCAGGTATTTTTATTTGTGTTTGTACTCTATTTGCACCTTTGTTGTTCCTTGTATCATGCACTTCATATTGGATGTGCTTTTTAGTATACCTGTCATTACTCCCTTGTCATCATTATGGGGGGGTTTCTATTATTGGTTCTACTGCTTCCTTGGTTCAATAGTGTGAGCTATGTATTTAGTATTTGTTCCTATGTACTAGGTGGATGCGATGGCTAGGTACCTATGCATTCCGGTGAGATAGATCATTTACCATATGGACACTCTTCTCTTTCCTATTTGTTGATGCACTCTTCCAGCTTTGATTGATTAGCTCTTCAGACTTTGGTATTTTTATGCCATTTGTATCTTCGAGTTCAAGTGTTTGCCTTTGTTTGCCTCCTGATTCAAGTAGTGTTATTTGAGGGCACTTGTGCAGATTACAGTATTTTGTATCTTTGACTTCAGTTGTTTACCTTTATTTGCCTCCTAATTCGAGTAGTTTCATTTGAGAGCACTCATGCAGATTACAGTCTTCTCTACCTGGTCATATTTCAATGGAGGATCTACAAATCAATAGTTTCTTGATAGTGTTTACAGTTTCATGCTTCAGTGATGTTGTACATGTTCATCCTTGTTCCTATTTTCTAGAACATTCCTAGTTTTACAGGCTTCTTCAGTCCTTCAGACTAGTCTTTGTCTCTTTTTGGAGTAGAGTTTTTCCCATGTGGTTTTCTCTATTTCTCAACTTTTTAGAGACTCTCTTTTGTACTTGGGTACTTGATCAGGCCTATTGTTGTCGGGACCCATTTTCTTTTAGTAGTTCTTTTTAGGTTTTTAGCTTCTCCCAAAGTTCATCTTAAGGGGGGGTGTTAGAGTAATAAAGTGTTTACTTATTAATTAAATCATATTGATTTAATTACTAAGTCATTTATTATCTCTTTCTGCTTAAGCTAAACTTTAGAAATATAATAATTAATTGTTTTATTAATTATTATCATGCAACCTAGGTTTGTCCACCCTTTTATGGTTTCTGATCTCCTTTATAAGGATTGATATCCTCTTATTTTGATAACAGATAATACAATTGGGAAACATTCATTTTATTGGATTCACAACTTTTGTTTTTGCACATCAAGAATGTCTCCTCTCTCATGGATCCATGTGTTCAAGCCTCTCTAGCTTCTTGCTTCTCTCTCTTTTAGTGACAGGTGTTTGCATGCAGGTGTTCTTGGGAGATGTGGGTTGTTTACTCATCAACTCCAATACCAAATTCCCCCAAAGGTTTTACCTATTGTTATAATGTTGGAGACCCACTCAGGATAATCTATGGGTCTGATGAATTCTACTTCGAGCATCTTTTGTAGTTCATCTTTGACTAAGAGTACCACTTGTGGATGAATCTTGAAAAATTTTTGCTTAACAAGTTTAATTTTTGGATCTACAACAAGATGATGTACAACTAGATCAGTATATATCCTAGGCATATCCTTGTAATTCCATGCAAAGTTGATTTGTTCCTTCTTTAAAATACAGTTGTGGCTTCTTTTTCTTACTCATTGAGGGAAGTTGCAATGTATGTGATCTTTGGATTCTTTTCAGTACCAAGATTAACTGTTATAGTATCTTTTATGAGAATAGAATATTTTTCTGATAGGAATGACATAAAAGGAAAGTCAACTTCCTCCTCCTCTAGTGCCTCAGAAAGGTTTTCACTAGAGGAAACCTATTTTATTTTTATTTTTCTTCATCCAAGGGTGCCTTCGAAAGGTTTTCACCCATGGATGCTTTATCAATTTTTTGGATTTTTAATTTCTTCTTCACTTTTGCAACTAAGGGAGATGACTTGGCTACCGAAGTAGGATTTCTTGTTGTAGTGGATATGATTTTCATTGTCTTGGAGATTCCTTAGTCCAAAAAGTGGTAGAACTGCCCCATTTGAATTGCATACATCTAAGGCAAGTGGTGATTCTTGTTGGTCCCAATTAATTAACTCAAGGTTGGTAAGGGGCAGATCAGGTGAGGAAAGGTCTAATTGGGTGATGTGAAGGATATGGGTGTTGAGATAATCTTCAAAGTATTGGAAAGGGACTTTGAATAACTCTTCATCGGTGTTTGAATCAGATTTGTTCACACAATAGTTATCGGCAAAGGTTCTCTTAGTCTCTATGGAACCCAATCATTTTCCATAGGGAAACCCACTTGCTTTGATGAGAGTTTTCCTTTCAGTTTATTTTGGTACAAGGCTAGTACCATTATATCCCATGCTTTCAACAATTGGAGTCACCTTAATATACTTCCCCTTAGGGATATCCACAGGTTTATTTTCTTCATCATCAAATAGCCATGATAGGACATTATGTTCTATGTGTTTTTTTGAGAGGGATCCCTATTGTTCAAATGTGGTCTTCTTGCATTTCATGGTTTCCTTATCTCCCTTAGGGAAGAGTTGTGAAATTTTACCATAGGACTTGGGGGAGAGGGGGAGAAAACTGATACACGTGGCATTTGCAAATTTATACTCCCTCATACCTTAATCTATGAATTGGACCTTCTTTTCAGATTTGGTATTCTTCTCATGAGTAACTTTTTCCTTTCCTTTATTTTGGTTAATCATATTTTCCTTATCTTTAGAAGAAGTGGGATGGATAGGAGTTTCTTGTTCAACATGATAGACATACTCATTTAGCAGGTAATAGTTTGATTGCTTACCTTCCAATCTCTTGCAATACTGGAAGGGTTCATGATCTCCAAGGATTGTTATTTGGTCCCCATGGTGTAGGAACTTTAAACATTGATGAAACATGGATGGGAAACCTGAGATAGCCTGTATCCATAGTCTACCAAAAAGAATATTATAGGGTAGATCTAGATTGAGCACCTGATAAACTATTTAAATGAGGGTTGGGACCACTTCTAAGGGAAGTGAAATGATACTTTTACACACCCTTTCTCTATCATCATATTATTTAATTATGATTCTCTTATTTACATCAATAAGGTCTTCAGAAAGATCGATGTTGTGGATCATGCTTAAAGTGTGATCGACTTTTATAAAGGATTCAAGAACTAGGCTTTCACCAGAACTCAAGGATTGGACATCCTATCGAGCAGCAATTCTCCTCATTAAAAAAACTCAATTAATTTATCAACCCAGGGACGTGTTACTTGAAATGGGCCAGCAAGATATATGCACCGAAGGCTCACTCAAACCACACTTTCCTATAGTTGTTGCAAGAAACAAATGTTGAAAGGAAACTATTTTATGGCTACAAGAAATAAATACTTCAAAGGAAAGCTTAATCTATAGTTGTAGGAAGTAAATGTTGAAATGGAAAATGCAGAAGTAAAGATGTTGAAGGAATGCAAAGACTTGCAAACTAAACTACTATGTTTCACCTATTCTGCCACTTTGGCTGTAGGAACAATTCAATACCAGATTTGAGATAACAAGATGTAGGAAATGAAACTACATGAAATGAATCTAACTAAGGTGGATTTTTCACCAAATGGGCCCCCTTGGATGAGTGTCCAAAACTTAATCACACATAAATAAATATCAACACTTCATTCATCATTGATTGAAAAACATAGTACAAAGATTCTTCAAAGCTAGAAAATAACAAAATGAAATTGAAACTCAATTAACTGGTAATGCCCTCCTCACATGGGAGCAAGGCTTTATTTAAAGAAAAACATATAACAACTAATTGCTCACCCTAAAGGATAGGTAGAGTCACTATTACAAAGCTAGAAGTTATAAAATAGGAAAGTAGAAAGTAGGAAACAAAATATATCCAAAAAAAGGAAAGAAATGTCTTGATAGAGGAAGAACAGATCTAGCTTCCCACTTCTTCCTATATTTTATTCATGGAAATTCATAACTCTTCGACTCAGTCTATGCTCATCTGCTTCCACCTTGATCATCCTGAAACCATCACTGGAGTTGCATTAACATCTCCATTGATTGACTATGCTAACTTTGCTGCATTACTGGGTCAAGGTATCCAATGTATGGGCACATTCACCTAGTCAATCCTTCATTTTCTAAACATGATATGCACTTAAATGTTAGAATCAAGACATCCAAGGTAATATTTCACCAAAACATGCACACATTCATTCATATTTAAACAACTAACTACTCATAAGAACATAACCATAGATCTAGCATAAGTAATATAGTATTAATATTTAAGTTTACATGTTTAAAGCTTAAACCAGACTGGATGTCTTAGTGGAAGCATGCCACATAATAACATAAAAAGAGAATATAGGTTTGTAGTAAAGTGAAATGACAAAAAAGAACAAGAACTTTCAAAAACTATCCTAGGGTTTCTAAAAGATTGCATAAATATGCCTCATCATTTTCCCCCTACGAGACCTAGTGTCGATCCCCATGCACAGACACATTCCTGATCTTGGAAAGTATTCAAATATCTCCCTCAATAGTTTATCCTCCATTGGAGCTGGTCAGATGCCAATAGAAGCCATTAGTGCGCTCCATTTTACTTTTTCAGCTTACCTCCAATTGCTCATCTACCTCATTATCTATACCTCATTATCTATGCAACTATACAATGGCCATAGGAGGATTGGAGGCTGGAAGGTGAGGGGAAGCCATAGCTCTAGTCTTGTTTGTCATCCTAATTGTATATACCATTGAACCCATTGCATGGAAGCTCTGAAATTGATAAGGCTATGTGATTCATCTTTCTTTAACGCCCATGTCAATATGTTCCATCTCTGTATAAGGCCCTTTGGTGCCCTTTGTCCATCCTGCAAGGAGATTCTCTCAAAGTCTATATAAACATGTTCTCTATTTTGCATAATTTTGGCTCTATGTTGTTTTTCATGAAACCCATAGGCAATATGTAACCAATCATAGTACATGCATTTTGGTTTTCCATTCTCAGGTCACAAGGGTAAGGTAATTGACAGTTCTTTTTCCCTGTATTTTCTTAATTATTCCCCATAAGTTATTTCATTTTGTGTCCATGACATTATTTTTGGTAGATGTATACCTCAAATGAATAGCAAGGGATTCTAATTAGTTATTGAAGGAACAACATAGTTATGTAAATAAAATTCACATATTAAATTCCTGATGGAATCAGGGGCACCTTCATAAGTGGCCACAAGGCACAAAATCTTGTGGGGAAGCTATACTAGGGTCAAGGTTCCAGATGATCCTCATCAGTTTGAATAGAAGGAATTTTTCTATGAGGCATAATGTGTATACCCTTGGGGGTGGCCGCCATTCCATGATTTGAGGAATTAATTCCCTAACTATATCTAATCTATTTTGCACATTTTTTACCTCTTGTTTATTTCTAGCAATTTATTGCTTTAGTTCATTTCTCTCTATCTCCCACATTGCCTTTTCATATTGCATTTGATTATAGTGATCAATGGATATAGTCTTAAGGGTTACCTTTTCTTACTCTTCATATGGGTGTTTCCCTACTTTTTTCTTCCCTTGATCCTTTTTACAAAATACAATTTGACCAATATTTTGTTCAATAGTACCACTTAGGGAATCATCCCTTTGAAATTCCTCCTGATGAAGAGGCACATTATCACTTACCATTTGTTTTGCCTCCTTTGAATAAGTGGTCGTATGAATTTCCCTCATTTCTTCCTGAAACTCCTGAGGTGGACTATCTTTTCTTGGTTCCTTTGATAATATTCCTTTTGATAATGGTTCCTCTATGGGAACTTCAGGAATATTTTCATGACCAATCCTTCTAGGTGTGTCTGACATTCTTGACTATCTGTTATTCAGATAGACACTTCTTAGCGGATTCTCCATCGAAGCTATAAGACTCTTTTGCAAGGATCTTTTCTTTTTGGCAAAGGTGGCTGCAAGAAACACACAAGTATCATATTTAATCCTTTTCTTCTTTGAACTTGAATGAATGGGTTCAGGAATTATTGTCACTTCCTCTTCAAATACATCTTCTGATACTTTCCATTTTCCCTTATCTGTATGTTAGGTGCTCTTTTCTTCAACATGAGTTTGGGAGGTCGTAAAAGTCTCTAGTTTACCCTCCTCCATACTAGGGTTTGGATATTCAAATGTACTGATTTATTTTTATACACGTGAAGGAGAAGTGTTTGGAGAAGAGGCATCCCAAATTGAAGATGTGGCTATTTCTAGGGCAACATTTACCTCAGGGACATTCCCCTATTCTTCTTGAATTATTTGATTGGGTGGTTCACCATTTAATTGCACGTGAAATGCCATAAAAACTTCATCCCAATTCATGGGAGATCCATCTCATAGAGACCTTTCTACTATGAGTTTAATTAATCCATGGTGGGTTGTTGCATTTTTTCATCACTCCTTTACTTCTTCAGAACTCACATTTAATAGAAAATTTAGAACATTCATAAGAGGTCCATGCTACAAATGGCATAGACTTAAAAGGGAATGCATGCAAGAAGGAAAACTATCCTTCATAGGTTAAATACCCAATGATATGAACTGACAACTATGGGTATTCACCTGGGAGGGAAAGTCTCTTTGCACCTTGCTTTCTTTCCTCCAATCTTGGGTTTGTAAGTAGAGTGAATTTTTCTCGGGCAGTCCTTGCATCATGCCCATGAGGAAATGCTTCTCCAATAGTGAGAAGCCTTGAGACTTCCATAATTCTAGCTTTAGTAGCATCAATTATCAAGCCCTTAACTTGGGTTACTTCATTGCTTAGGGTTTTAAAGAACTCCAATGTTATTGCTTCATCATATCCATTCAATCGAACAAAATAAGTGAGCCACCCTACATTATTAAATGTATGCACACTCCTTTGGTTCTATAATAGAGATGAGCAGTCATCTATCTTGTGTCTAATAGGGGACCCTCCCATTCTATAGATGCAAAAAATCCCAACCCTGATAACTTTCAACCCTAAGAATACCAAACCTCTGAATGCCAAATGCTTTTCAAAATAAAATTGCCCTTCAAACACTAGTCTATTTTTCAACTCCATTCCATTGTAGCTGGACTGAATTTCTTCTATTGCTAAGAGCTCTAGAAAATTTTCTAATTGCTAAGGCCTATTTCTATAGAGTTCTTGCTAAGAATTATGATCGAGGTTGGCTTAAAAATAGTACTGGCAAGAAAGGCTCACATGCAGGGATTGTCACATTAGTTTGTTAGGATGACTGCGGACTAATGACAAAGTACAATATATTTAAAGAATAATGGAAGGAGCAAGAAAGGGTCATTAATGATAGTGCAACTTAACATACTTCCCCCTATGAAAAAGGTGGCAGGTGTCCTCACATGCATGCTTGAAAAGTATGACGACTCTTGAATAAATGCTATATTAATTACAACTTAATCTATAATCATGCAAAAATAAGTAAGCTTTTAAAATAATGAATGTGTATGTGTACCAAGGATTTAATAACCAATGAATGCCTAAAGTCAAAAAGATTTGATAATTTAGGCCAAGAAAATTTGAGCCACGAAGTAATGATGATGTAGACGGATGAGTGAGATGGGAGAGAGAAAAGGCAATGTGACATGAAATGATGTTTTTTTGTTTGTTTTATTTTTTTATGGACTAGAATGGTTTCCTTGGGAAATATAAACTTTATTATGAATGCATTGCATAGTTTTAAAGATATGAATGGAGCGGAAGGCTATCTTGTTCGGCTACAGAAAAGACTTTGGTTGTAGGAGGTTCATCAACTGTAAGGGGTTCATCAGCTGCAGGAGGTTCATCAACTGTAGGAGGTCCAGTTGCAATAGAAGAAATCTCAAACTATCACAGGAACTTGGCCTTTATGGTTGGTTTATGGTACAGACAGAGTTTTTGGCCATTTAACAATAACTTGAAATGCACAGGGTCAATTATAGACAATTGAACTGCACCATTAGCAAAAAAAATTTCTATCTCATAGGGACCAAACCATCGTGTAGTGAGATTACCTTGAGTTTCTTGAAACCGTGAATCATAAAGGAGAGCCCAGTCACCAGGAACAAACCTTTTGTTCTGAATGTGGGAATCATGCCACTTTTTTTTTTGTAATTGTACCATCTCTATTTTCTATAAGGATGTTTTTCTCATCTCATCTAGGTTATTGAGTTGTAGGATCCTGTCGCGTTGAGCTACAGGGAGATCTAAGTTTAGCTGTAATGTCGTACATAATGTTTTATGTTCAAATTTGATGGGTATCATAGAAGACTTTCCATACACCAACTGAAAAGGTGTGAATCTGGTTATTGTTTTCCACATTGTCCTATATACCCAAACAACTTCCTGTAACTGGCTACTCCAATCCTTTTCATGGATCTGTACTATTTTAGTCAAGATTGCCTCAATATCCCTATTAGTGATCTTTTCTTAACCATTCACCTGGAGATTATATGGGCTAGACTTTCTATGGTGAATGTTGTATTCATTCATCAAGGCAATGATCAAAGTTGAGGTGAATTAAGCACCCTGATCCATGACTAGTTCTCATGGTACACCATACCTTGTAAAAATATCCTCATACAAGAACTCAACAACTCTGTTGTCTCTGGCATGTTTCATAGCTCAGACTTCTACCCACTTAATCAGATAATCTGTATAGACCAAGATATAGGAGTTGTCATTTGATGGTGGATTGATGGGTCATACAAAATCCAATCCCCATTTATCAAATGGAGTAACTACCACTTGAGGGAAGAGAGGCATTTAGTTTGACTTTGTTGGCCTAACCATTCGTTGGCATCTATCACACTTCCTTGTATAGTTAGTTTCATCCTTACGGAATGTTGGCCAGTAGTAACCAGTGGTTAGAACCTTCATTGTTGTTTGTTTGGCTACAAAATTTCCTCAATAGGGTTCATCATGGTAGGCATGTAAGATTTCATAGGTTTCATCTTCTCTTACACATCTCATAATCTGATCAAGTCTGGTATAAAATGGACAATTAGAAATCCAAGAGAAATTGAAGGTTTTTTCTATTAAAAACCTCTTTTCTTTTGGTGAGAAGTGTGGAGGTACCTGTTGAGAGACTAAGTAGTTGACAATGTTAGCATACCAAGGGGTATTGGCCAAAATTGAAAATAGGTGATCGTTAGGAAATTTGTCATCAATAACTTATGAATCATTTGTATTTTGCAACTGTGATAAGAAATCAGCTACTACATTGGATTTGTCTAGTTTATCCACTATTGTGATGTCAAATTCTTGTAGGAGTAGAATCCATTTGGCTAACCTCCCTATGATAGTAGGTTTTTTAGATAAATATTTTATGGCTTCATGGTCAGTGTGCACAAATATATGGTAACCAATAATGTAGTGACAAAGCTTCTTGAGAGCATAGATGACAACCAGGAGTTCCTTCTCAGTGACTGTGTAGTTGAGCTCAGGGCCCTAAAAATTTTTGTTAATAAAATAGATGGCATGTTCAACCATACCTTCTTTCTATCCAAAAACATCTCACACAACATGATCAAAAGTATCAGTATGAATATGGAATGGCAATGCCCAATTGGGACCCCTCAGAATGGGAGCCTAAGTAAGAACAAACTTTAGCTGCAAGAAAGCCTCGTTACAAGTTGGTGTCCATAAAAATTTAGAATCCTTTGTGAGAAAATAATACATGGGGATTTCCATTTGCTGAAGTCTTTAATAAACCTTATGTAGTAGCCAGCATGTCCTACAAAACTTCAGACATCCTTTTTTTTGTTGGTGTGGGAAGATTAATAATGACTTCTATCTTAGCATGATCTACCTGGATGCCAACAACAGAGATGTAATGTCCCAGCATGATCCCCTCTTGAGTCATCATGAAACACTTTTCATTATTTAGGGACAGATTGTGTTCTTCACACCTTGTAAGAACTTTTTCCAAGTTTGTTAGAGCTTCCTCATAGGTTTCTCCATACATAGTAAAGTCATCCATATAGACCTCCATGCAGTCATGAGAGATATCAGAAAAAATACTGATGACTTCCCTTTGAATGGTTGCTAGAGCATTATAGAATCCAAAGGGTAAGACTGAGTAGGAAAATGTTTCCCATGGGTAGGTGAATGTGGTCTTTTCTTGGTCTTCAGAAAAAATCTTGATTTTTTTGTATCCATTGTACCCATCTAGAAAAGAGAAATACTTCTTGTCTGCTAAAGAGTCTAAGACTTGGTCAATGAATGGTAAATGGAAGTGATCCTTTTTGGTTGCATTATTGATCTATTTTTAGTCAACACATACCCTCCACTTTCCTCCTTTTGGGGGGACTATAACTAATGAGGATACCCACTGGTTGTCTGAGATGGGATAGATAAAACCAACATTAAGTAGTTTCTACAACTTGGTCTTGACTGTCTCTCTTAATGTAGGATTAATACACCTTTGGAATTTCCTAACATGGGGTTTGTCTTCTTTCAGGTATATCCTATGAGTACACAATTTGGGGTCCAGGCCTTTCATGTCTACATAATCTCGGGCAAAAGTTATAGTATGGTCTTTCAAGAGTTTGTCCAAAGATGTTTTGTTTTAGAGGTAAGATGACTGTTAATATTTAAGTAGCATCCAAGAGAGACTTCTAACTATTTGGTTAGCTCCAGCATAGAAGCATCTGTTAATGAGGGTACTTGGATCTCATGGGGAAGCAATTGGTGGTAGATTTGTTTGGCTGTAGGAGATGGAGACAATTCACAATCAGGGTACAATGGCTGCAAGGAGAAGTGATGAGAAGATAAACAATCCAAGGGATGTGAACTTGATCCATACTAATTTTGCATAATTTTTATGATCATTGTGTCTACTTCTTGAAGCTGCAGGAAATGGTCTCTTTTTAACATCATTAATTGTGCTACTGAATTAACTACCTCGGCTTCTTCTCCTATATCTTTCCAGATTGGTGAATCCAATTCCATTTGTGGATGGGTAGGTAGATATAAGGCTAATGTCTTGGTATGATGACCATCAGAGATGGTCATATCTCCTGAATGAAAACCTATATATGCATCAATAGTGGCTAACCAAGGCTGACAAAGAATGATTGGGTATCCAACCAATGTGGCTTTTGGTGAAAGTATCATACAGTCGGCAGGATATGACTAGGATTCCAAATTTACAACTATATCTTCTACCATCCCATAAGGTTTTACTGTGTAACTGTCTACAAGTTGCAAGATAGTGGGTGTAGTCCTTAGGTTGGTGATGCTAAGTCGTTGCATGATATCTTTGGTCATAACATTTATTGCATCTCATAAATCTATCAAAGCATTTTTAATGGTTGTCCCATTAATAGTAACCTCAACAACTGGGCTTCTAGGGTCATAATATTTTGGGATAATTATTTTGTCAAGCATGATATCTGCAAATTTCCACAAGACATGAACAATCTAAGGATCCTTTCTCTTTTGGAAAGGCTTCTTAAAATAGGCTTCTTTGATAGCCTTTCCATATGTTGGGACATCCTTGATTGCATGGAATAGGGGGATTTGAATAATAATAGGGGGATTCACTATTGTTGATCCTTTGTTCTTGAGAGTTCCAGTTGTCGTTTTCAACTTTAGTTTCTCATTCATTGTGTGCCACTTCCTCTTGATCATCATTTTTGTTATCCTCACCTTGATTCATCCTCAAAGTGTCTTCCTAGCTTGTAGCTAGGAATCTCCCACTATTTGTTTCTTGAGGAAGGTCAACAAAAGATGAGGACTGGATGTCCTTGTAAACAATCATCACATCTTCCTTTATTAGTGCTAGAAACCTTTCTTCTGGTACCTCTATCCTTGCAGAAACATGTGAGACAATATTGAGATGTGTGAGTTTAATGAAAAACTCAGTAGGGTCTCATTTCCTAGTTTGAAAGATCTCCTCATTCTTCAGCTTCCAAATGGTCCAAAGCACTTTAGCAGTTAAGGTAAACCACAATAAATTCAACTTACAATCAAAAGCTTCCACAAAACCAATAATATTCTCATGCTAAGAGAAGGAGTTTGGACAGTTCCACACTACTGGGTGACCAAGAAAACTAGACCAAAGTCTTTTAGCAAAAATACACTCAAAAAAGAGGTGTTCAAAAGTTTCAGGGCAATTAGACAAAGAGCAACAAATGTTCTGATGACCACATTGAGACAAGAATGAACCAAGAATAATTTTCTTCAAGAGAAGCAACCAATGAAAATAGACAATTTTGGGTTCAACCTTAGAATGCCAAAAAATCAAACATGAAGTGCCATCTAGTGCTAGACTAGTAAACATTCCAATTTTGATTAATTATGTTTATAATTCCAGTATCCTCTTTAAACAAATTATAAATTTGTGATGTAGGAGCATCTCGGGTCCTTGGCAATCCTGTGTCACCAAAAACACATTTGAAGTTTGTCTGTTTTGCTCGGTTCCTTCTTTGACCGAGTTGATTTGTTGTTGCTCGATTTCCTTTGTTGATCGAGTTAGTCGGTCATCTCTCTGGTGCTCGGTGATGCTTGTCTGGCGCTCGGTTATCCCTGCTTACCGAATTGTTTATTTTGGATTTCTATTGAGGCTGACTTGTGTAATTAATTTTGGTCACAGATTTAATGTTGGAATCTATCATTGGGAAGCATGTAGACCTAGATCTAGTCATTCCTTCCATTGATGGTGGATCTAAAGGCTGACTTGGCTCAGTAGACTCTTGTATAAATATAGTTGTTTGGTTAGAGGTTAGGACTCAGTTTTGGATAGAAGATAGAAAATTAGAGATTGTTGGCAGATCCTCACATGTTGGAGGACTTCTGTACTTAATTATAATATATGGCCTAAATTGGGAAGGCCTTACAACCTGGCATGTATGAATCAAATTGAAGATAATATATGACTAGAATTTGCATTCTCTCTCTCACTATTGTGTGTTGTTGCTTCCTTGTGTTATTATGTAAGGTGGATCCAGTTAGGGTGTGCCTTGGGCCCCTCTCCCTATCCTCCTTTGTGTTAGGTGGTATCAAAGCAAGGTGAGATCTAGATCTAGGTTTGTGAATCTAGGTTTGAAGTTTCCTTCTTGTGAAGCCCTAGTTGAATTATTGTGGGGTAGCAGATTGTGATCTGATCTGCAATTATAGAGGGTTTCAAGATGTTTTGTGGGAGGTGAGATGCGGATCCAGGATTGGCAGACATGTTGAGACAACTTTTTGCTAGATTAGAAACTGTTGAAACAGTCCAGAGAAGAGGAAGACATCTTGAAGACGTTAGTGATGATGAAATTGAGGTAGAACAAGGTGATGTGGAACCTGCACCTGTGATGGATCAGGGTGAGGAAATATTCTTGAAGGCTTTGACAAGTTTGAAGTCTACACCACACTTTAATCCTCCTGAGTACAGTGGAAAATTGGATTCTAATGAATTGGTGATTGGATCACTGAGATGGAAAAATACTTTGAGTATTAAAATGTACCTAAGGAAAAGAAGGTGAAAATTGCAAGCACAAAGTTGAAGAGTCATGCATCCTTGTGGTGGGAACATCTACGGCTGGATAGAAAGAGGAAAGGCAAAGACAAAATCAAGGTATGGAATAAAATGGTGAATAAGTTGAAATGATATCAGATTTGATCTATAGATTAGATATCAGATTTGGACATGATGAAGATGATGTGGAAAGAATTGCTAGATACTTGAATGGTTTGAGAGTTTCCATCCAAGAAGAAATCAGTTTGGTCAAATTCGAGAACATTGAAGAGGCTTATCAATTTTCATTGAAAGCTGAGGAGAAATTGAATAGGAGACATGAGAAAAGACAAAGAGGTAGAGGTGGTAGATTCCCTAGAGGAAGAGGTAGATCTTATAGTTAAAATAGTAAATCTGAACCTGAAAAGACAAATCTAGATAAAGGCAAGGCCGAGTGGAAAGGTGAAAGTTCATGTAGAGGCAGAGGCAATAACTACCAAGGTGGTTATAAAAGAGGTGGTTTCTAAGGGACTTGTTAAAATTGTGGAGGACATAAATCATTTAAGTGTACACATGCAAATAAGAAGGTTGGTAGCAAAAAAAATGCTTTGGTGCAAGAAGAGTCACCGAATGAACCTAAGAAGGAAAATAACTTGATGGTAAGGAGAGAAATTTGGAGTGAAAGTAATAAGGAAGATCCAGTAAGGAAATTTTTATTCAAGACCAGATGTAGAGTTTCTGACAAATTTTGGAAAGTAATCATTGACAGTGGTAGCTCAAAGAATCTGGCATATGAGGAAATGGTCACAAAGTTGCAGTTGAAAAGGTTGGAACATCCAAAGCCCTATCAGATTTCATGGATCAAAGATGAGCATATTCTCTTGGTAAGTGAACAATGTTATGTGAATTTGAAAATTGGAAAGTACTATGATAATGTAATGCCCCTCCAACCCTAACAAATCTTGGTTATGCTCACTAGGGATTTAGATCATGCTTTAAGGGATTTCATGGTTATTTTGTAAGAGAATGGTCCTTCTTGAGATGGTTGCTTACTAATCATGATAACTTCATATTTTAATTTGAGGAATAATAATATTGCATAGGTATGTTACTACACATCTTCTTGTGTGTCAATGATAGTTTAGGACCATAATGATAAAAGGATCACCTGATAGATCTGTATGTTTCTATGTGAAATGCTCATTATTAATATTTATGTGTACATTAGGTTAATTTACTATAATCATTTAAGGGTTAGATGGGTTACCTTCTCTAATAGTGTTACTTGGGATTAGACATGATCGATGCATTTATGGTTATATGATTTGTTTATCTTGATTTGATAATGGGACACTTTTAGTATATGTCTGATGGTTAAATGGGTTTGTGAAAGATAATAAATGATTTATATTTACATGATTATTTTATGATTCATTATTGTCATACAATATAGAAAAGAGATCATTTTGATACTAACCACACTAATCCAATTATGCTTTGTTGATGTGACTGTCTGATGTGATTGTCGGAAGAGGGGAGGCAGTCATAGTTACTCCTCCAGGAGGTCCACATGATTTCGCACTCTCCCTCCTTGTTTTCAATTGCTTGTACATATGTATATATATATATATATTGGTGTACTTGGTTGGTGTTGCAAGATGCAGGTACCAAGCATCGACTCTACTTGGCTACACAGGTCTGAGCGTGCCTTAAAAATCCTCGAACTATTGTTGTGTGGAGGTATTACCAAGATTACTCTCAAGGTTACCATGGACTTAGGTTTATCTTTAGGAGGTTACCCTAGTTGGGGGATCCGAATGCACTATGTGATGTGGTCTTGTGAATTATGATTTGATGCCATTTCGTGATTTATGATGTGAGTTAGATTTATCCCTAACTAGTATATATATGTATATATATTTATTATATATAAGTGTACATTGATTGTGTGCTATATAGGTATGTGTATATGTGGGTGCACACGCATATACCCATGCTTATATAAATAATAATATTTGTATGGATTTATTGATTGTTTTAGTGGTATGTTATTTAAAGTGAATTCAATGAAGTGTATTAAATAAATGTATTAAAAAGTGAAAATAATATTAATAATAGTAATAATAAAAAAACAAATGCTCTTTGTAGTAAAACTAGCTATCTAGGAGGGAGTTGAACTCGAGACCTCCTAGAAGTTAGGCTAGTTGGTTTCCCTGTGTGCTAAGTGGTTTTCTTGAAAGTTACTTGTTGGATGTTCTTGTTATGTTTTTCCTTCGTAGTTATTTTTAATTAAATTCATTAAAACTTTGTTAAGTGCTTATGGGAATAATTGGTTTAATTTTCAACCAACTATGGAAGTTGGAGAAGTTGCATCTCGTAAAGCAACTCCTCCAACCACATAGCTGGGGGATAAATGTTTGAAGATTTTGTGTGCGAAGGAGGATAATTATTTTTGGAAGATTTGTTTTTCTTTTGAGTGGTCTGTAAATGGTTTCTCTAGAAATTTTTGGTGAAAGTTATGTGAGTTTGAGAGTCTCTAGTTGGTGAAGTCTTATGTGTGAGGATTGCTTGGAGTTGATTGCCAGAGGAAGATTTTCAGAAGGATATCTACTAAAGGCTGGAAAGTTTGCAGAGAGTCTCCAACCAAGGGAGGACGATTCTCCGCAGGACCCCAGGTAGGGTCTAAACTGGGATGAACCTCCATTCTTCCCATGTGCATGATTATGTATATGATTGATATGCTACTCGATGAGAAAGTGATGGTTGAATTTCTATTTGAAAATGAGAACTATATATATGTTTTGTTTTTCTATGTATTTGAAATATGTTTCCAAGAAGTAATTTTTTTTTATGAGTGTTTGTTTGTTCACTGTGGTGAAATCTCCCTGGGAGGGTAGAAGTGGTTTCGATCATGTAGGATAGTGTATTATGTTGTTATTGAATGTATTATGAATGCTTCCAGAATTTAGAACTGTTGTTTCAACCTTACTGGTCCATGTCGGTTTATGCACCACCTTTTTCTTGTCCAGATCTAGAATAGTTTTGTTAGATAGATAAGATAGATTGATGAGTCATTTCTGAAGGGAAATTGGGAGATCTCAAATGGGTCGTGCTCATATTAGGCAACCACAGTCCCCATAATGCCCAGTTTTACTTGCAAGACATAGTTGGCTGTTGCGTTTTGTAGTTTCTGTCAGTCTAGTATTAATCGAGCAAGTCAGTTTAGTGTTAACTAAGCCATGTCGGTTCAGTGTTGACCGAGCCAGGTCGGTTCAATGTTGACCAAGCCAGGTCAGTTCAGTGTTAACCGAGGGAGGTCGGTGTAGTGTTAACCGAGGGTGGTCGGTGTAGTGTTAACTGAGGGAGGTCAGTGTAGTATTAACCGAGGGTGGTCAGTGTAGTGTTAACCGAGCAAGAGAGGAGTGCTAGTGTGAACTGAGCTAGATAGGAAAAAATAGGCTTTATATAATTAATTATAAGGTTACGTACCTTAATTTCTTATACTTTAAGTTATACTTATATAAAGGGTTTAGGTAGCTTCTGAGATGATTGAGATAGGTTCCAGATTCATAGGAGTTAAGATGCAATTTCTAATTTTGAGTTTTCTTAAAAATCAAACTTAGTTATTTTCAGGCACGTGAGGTTTTGCAGAGCATTGTGTTTTGGTATATGAAATTTTGTGTAAACTTTAAATATGTTCATTGCTTGTTTTTGTTGGGATTATATGGTGCATTTCGATGCTTGAATAAGGTTAGGATGTGTTTTAGGGTTCAGGTTGTCCAATGGACTAGGACTACTCTAAGGCCTCCTAAATGTTCCCCAAACATTCCTAAACTTTCCTGTTCTTTTCTATGCTTCGATTCTTGTTCTTGAAAGTGTTTACGATGTATTTTATTTCATGTATGATGTATTTGGGATGTGTGAAGTTTGTTTCACCTATGTACATTCGTTACTTGTTTTGTTGAGGTTATATGGATTACTTATGATGATTTTCCACTTGTCATATACTTGAGTTTAGTTTATGAGGCTAGGACTTGTCTCGGTGGCCTGTGTGCACGAGAGGGTTCCTTAGACCTATAAATGAGCCTTGGCAAGCTTTACTTGTACATGTGAAAGGTTTTTCCTTGAGATGTATTGTGATGGACATTCTTCCAATGGTTCCTGTTATGAATATGGCTAAGGTTAGGACTCATTCTAAGGGCCTGAGTGCACAGGGGAGTTTCCTAAACCTATGAATCAAGACTTGGAAGTGTTATCTGGTTTTGTGACTTGTGATGGGGTAAGGGAATAGGAACCTTAAGTGAGTGGCTCACCATAGGTGCTGGAACCCTAAAGTGGTTGCTGGAGGATCCTATGGGTGGGTTTGTAAAAAGTGATAACCTTAAAAATTAACCTAGGAAGGGGGGATTCAAAAGATAATGAAAGAAAACATTAATGGCCACACAGATCTGATTGGAGTACCGGGACCAGGGATAACTGCCAGGATGGATCCCTATTCATAAAGGGGGGACCGGGGTTACATGGTTGCCAGGAAGGATCCCAATATACAAGTTGTGTGATGACACTCACTTAGGTGGTCTCCTAGAACCTTAACCTCGGTGTTATAATATGATGATATTTTATGTGATTTATTCTTGTTCTTTTGAGTCTTGGATTTATTGGTTTTTGGGACTTAGATTGCCTTAAGGTCTTGAGAGTACCTTGGTTCTATCTCCTAGCACGGGGGGGGGGTGGAACTTTACCAGTTTCACATGGTTGGGTGGCAAATCTCTTTCGAGGTATTGTTCATGGTTCATGTCGTGGCTAAGATTTTGAGTTGTTCAGTGGTGAAGATTTTGTTCTCGTATCATGTATCTCTATCTTTTGTTATCAAGATGTAAAGATGTATTATAAGCCCTTGGGCAACTTGATGTAATTATCTTTCTATATGCCTTCGGGCAATGTGCAGTAACTGTAATTATGTTTGTAAAAGAAAATTGTAAGGAATAAGTTATGTATATGTGAAGGGTAGAATCGTGAATCTAAAGAAGGGATTGAATATGGTTAAATCAATGAGTAATTTCTTACCTTATATCTCTTGTGAATTTTAAATGAAATTGAAAGTAATGGTTCTATGCAAACCTTTGTAATGAAAGTACTTATAGATGTAAACTTCTTTAAAAGGGAACTTGTTTTGATACTTGGTTAGTGAAAAGATGTGCTAAGGGTTCAAGGGTATCTCCAGGTGAAATAATAAGGGAAAAAGGAACATGTATGTTGTCGAAAGAAGTAATGGGATGTGATTTCTTAAATGTATATTTCAATGTGACTGATGTCGGGTCATTCAACTAGGTTTAATATAAATCCTTTACTAGATGTTTACAAGGTTATGGTTGATAATTTGTGGAAGTTAAACTTATGGCAAAAATGATTCATTTAATGATTTATGTTGGTTGCCAATATATGATTAAGGACTCTTAATGGAAAAGCTTAAATGAGTTTGATGGTGCCTTTGAGTTGAGCATAGTTATGGTTAAGGGGTAAATAAATATGAAAGAATAAATGTGCTTAGTGGATGTGATAAGTAACGTGTGCTTGTTTCACTTCTGAAGGTAAATTGCGTGTTAGTCGGTAAGGGAAATTAATTCCACTAGCTCATTAATGTAATTGGTTATGATGTGAAATGGAATTAATGTTAATTGAAGTTCTAATGAAAATAGAATTTGTTAGATTAAGTAATTAAATGAAATACTTGTTAATGGTAATTGAATTCATTAAGGGAACCTTAAGGAATGTACTTGTGGATGGTAATGATGATATGTTAGAGTGTAAAAAAATAAATTTAGTTGTAATTTTAGGTCATAGACCTGATTCCTTATGGGTTCCCTGGCAGGGACATTACATTTGGTATCAGAGCCCTAGGTTGCTACACTGGGAGCTCTAGGGTCTATTTGCGTTTAATTTAGTTCTTCTTCTCATTATTAAGTTATGCCAACTCAATGGCTATACTTATGCTACAACACTTTTCCTAGATGCTTTCCAACATCGTAGAGGATGTGAGGAATTGAAACATAAATTATGACTCAGAGGAGTCTCAAATAAGACAACTCTAATGACTGATTTTGCTAAAACTAGAGCCCATCGAAAACAAAGTTAGCCCTGAGGAGGCAACTCATTCTGACCATTATGATAAGGATAGAATATAAGCCCTAGGTTGTTCTTCTAAAAACCTTTGGAATCATACTTGGCCTACTTGCAATACTTGATTCTATCGTGTTTCTCTATCTGATGTTTTCTTCTGGCCTACCGAGCTTGAATACATTGTGTGTTCTCTTTTTAAAGTATCCTTTATGTTAACAAACTTGAGCATTGGAAAGGTATGTTTTCTATATTTCTACCATAATCTGTTGCAAGAAAGGAGTATCTGAAATGATTATTTATGTTTTTCATTATAAGATTCATGTGTTTCAAATAGATAGTCAAGAATTCTTGATGCTTCAATGTTGTGTTCTTATCCCTGTTCTGGGAAAATCTTAAAGAATAGTAAGGAAAGTTGTTAATAGTCTCTCCTTCTCTTATGATGATTACTATAAATGGCTAACAAAATATTTTCCAAGTGATTTAAAAAAAAATAAAAAAAAATTATATACTCTACTTCCCTATAAATGTTAGATAACACCATGATTGTTATGTCTGGTTATTTAAGACTAGATAAATTTGAAACATGTTGTACTTATGGTTGGAAAAAGGGATGATTAGGTTTATAGGACAAAAAGGATTGTAAGATTGGATGGTTGTAGAACATGTTTTGTAAAGGTATCTTTATCCCTTCCTTGAGAACTTAGGAACTTACGAACTGACATTTTTGTGAAAATGAGATAATGTGCTGAAATTAGGTAATATCTGATATTTCAAAATATGGAAAGATTAAGAAGAATTTTTTATTTTTTTTCATATCCTCTTAAGTAATAAATTAAGTCTATTGTCAAATCAGATGTGTCTCTCCCTTCTTTCTCAAGAAATGTGTTTAAAAGGCTAAAGTTCATAAGGGAAAATCAATGTGTCACAATAAGGAGAATTTGCTTAGGAAACCCTTGGGTAAAGGACCTATGTCCCCAAGGTTTTGTAATAAATGGGATTAAAATACACAATTAGTTGAAAGGAGAAGTGTTTGATTATATGGTAAGAATTTTAAATTATATATGATCCGCGTAAGTGGTGTGAATTGAAACAAGGAAAAATCATCAACTATAAGGAAAGAATATTATATTAACAAAATTATGTAGTAATTATTTACTTTATTGGAATTTTGTGTGTGAAATAAGATTTGAATCTAACAACATTGCTAGTATATAGGAATGATGAGTTATTATGAAAGGAATAATGATATGTTTATTAGAAGACAAATTTTCTAATTGTGCTATAATGGAAATATTAGAAGAATGAGAATTTGTAGGTAGTGGTATAGATATCATTTTGAAGATGCAAGACTTGTAGTTCCTCCTCAAGTGTTCTTTTTATTGAAATGTGTGTACAAAAGGTAAGTGGGTTGAACATATTATTTTGATTGAATAAGAGGGTAGCCGTAGGACTCATGTATTTCTCTCCCTGTATTAAAGAATCTGTGAATTTTATTTTGCAAAATGGTAAAAATTCTAACAAACTTGTTAATGTTGGGAAAATATATATACTCGAAAGAAGCTTATTATGAGTTTTTGGGATATAGAATTGGTTAAATATCTAGTAATATTGATGAAGCTCTAGCTTAATGAATCATGTTAAAATTGCTTTGGAATACATTTATGTGTGTTGTTGTAATACACCGCTAATAAATTGTTGAAATAGAATCTTAAAAAGTATCTTAGGCTGCATTATTTGAAAAGGATGTGTATTCCATCTTGTGTGTAAGTTTGCTAAGTTTACCATAGGCTTGATGAGAAAAAGTAACTAGTTGCATAAAGAGAATTGTTTTTGTCTTATCTCATAAAATTGTGTGCTATTCAATATTGAATGATTTTTAGTTTGAAAATATTTACCAGGATAGTAGTATCTTATGTATACAAGTTGAGAAGATATAATCCCTGTATCAACATGAATCTAGTTTAGAGAATGAAATTTGAATTCTTAATTGCGTTACATAATCCTTAAATATGGTTTTCTATTAAAAGAATTCCTAAGGTGAAAATTATACCTAATATATCAATGGTAGACAAAATTAGAACTGTTAGTAATATCCTTATTTTATGTTTGATCAATGGCTCAAAATTTTTGACTTCCAGGAGTAAGTCGAATCTTAGGGAGGGATGATGTAATGCCCCTCCAACCCTAACAAATCTTGGTTATGCTCACTAGGGATTTAGATCATGCTTTAAGGGATTTCATGGTTATTTTGTAAGAGAATGATCCTTCTTGAGATGGTTGCTTACTAATCATGATAACTTCATATTTTAATTTGAGGAATAATAATATTGCATAGGTATGTTACTATACATCTTCTTGTGTGTCAATGATAGTTTAGGACCATAATGATAAAAGGATCACCTGATAGATTTGTATGTTTCTATGTGAAATGCTCATTATTAATATTTATGTGTACATTAGGTTAATTGACTATAATAATTTAAGGGTTAGATGGGTTACCTTCTCTAATAGCGTTACTTGGGATTAGACATGATCGATGCATTTGTCGTTATATGATTTGTTTATCTTGATTTGATAATGGGACACTTTTAGTATATGTTTGATGGTTAAATGGGTTTGTGAAAGATAATAAATGATTTATATTTAAATGATTATGTTATGATTCATTATTGTCATACAATATAGAAAAGAGATCATTTTGATACTAACCACACTAATCCAATTATGCTTTGTTGATGTGACTTTCTAATGTGACTATCGGAAGAGGGGAGGCAGTCATAGTTACTCCTCCAGGAGGTCCACACAATGTCACACTCTCCCTCCTTGTTTTCAATTACTTGTACATATGTATATATATTGGTGTACTTGGTTGGTGTTGCAGGATGCAGGTACCAGGCATCAACTCCACCTGGCTACACAGGTCTGAGCGTGCCTTAAAAATCCTTGAACTATTGTTGTGTGGAGGTATTACCAAGATTACTCTCAAGGTTACCATGGACTTAGGTTTCTCTTTAGGAGGTTACCCTAGTTGGGGGATCTGAATGCACTATGTGATGTGGTCTTGTGAATTATGATTTGATGCCATTTCGTGATTTATGATGTGAGTTAGATTTATCCCTAACTAGTATATATATGTATATATATTTATTATATATAAGTGTACAATGATTGCTTGCTATATAGGTATGTGTATATGTGGGTGCACACGCATATACCCATGCTTATATAAATAATAATATTTGTATGGATTTATCGATTGTTTTAGTGGTATGTTATTTGAAGTGAATTAAATGAAGTGTATTAAATAAATGTATTAAAAAGTGAAAATAATAGTAATAATAAAAAAATGAATGCTCTTTGCAGTAAAACTAGCTATCTAGGAGGGAGTTGAACTCGAGACCTCCTAGAAGTTAGGCTAGTTGGTTTCCCTATTTCCTTCACCTTGTTGTCAACGATTTTGTTGATTTCGATAATTATCTCCTCCTTCCAACTTTTATTATTTACCTTATCCAGAATCTTGTTCTCCAGCTTCTCCAGCTTCGTATTTAGGGTTTTCGTAGTTTTCTCCAGAGAATGAAGGTGGAGCTTAATCTTCTGTATCTCCTGATTGATCCAGTCCTGAGGAATACTCTGATCTTCATCTTTGTTAACCTTGTCCATATTCATAGCATCCTCCAGGGGAGTGATGAAATCATCTTTTTGACTTTTTTCCTCCTCAGTGGCATTCTAATCAATACTAGCACCTGTATCTTTTTGTTCATCCTCTTTTTCATCAATGACATGGGAGTTCTGACCAGTTTCAATTTCCTCTTCATCTTGCCCCTCCAGAAGGCCCAAAGAGTCCTCCTTAAGGGGTTCCCCATCGTCTTTACTAGCCAGGTCCAAACCTTCCTCATTATCCAAGTGGGCATCAATTTTTTCTTCTTTAGCAGGGAGGTCCAAGGCTTCATTCTTATCATCCTTAGTAGGAGAGACCTGGGCCTCTTCTTCCTCCTTAGCCCTTTCCTCATCTTTTTCATCCACCTCTTCTTCTTTCTCCTCTTCAGCCCCTTCATCATCTTTTTCATCATCACGGTAGTCCCCATCTTTCCCATCTTCCTCTTCCTCCTTCTCATCCTCAGTTATGATAATCCCATCCTCTTCCTGCTTAGTCCTACTAGGATCCATCTCCACATTTTCTTCCTTATCATTTCCTATTTGCAGAGAAATAGGGCTTTTTTCCTTAGCTTAATCATCACTGTTGTCAGAACTTTTTACTTTCTTTTTCTTCCTCTTTTTACCATCTTCTTTACTGCAATCAAAAGACAAATATTGTTACCTTTGATGGAAGAACCTGTTAGTAATGTTTACACATCTGTGAAAGTTTTCTTGATGGAAGGAAGAAAGTTTGTTAAGGATTTGAAGAAGAATGATGTATGTTTTGTTGTGATTCCTAACAAGCCGAGTAGGAAAATAGAGGATAGTGTCATTGAGGAGATTGATAAGTTACTCACTAAGTATAGTGAGATCATTTATGATAATGTACATGATGGTTTGCTACTGAAGAGAAGCATTGATCATTGCATGGATCTAATCCCTGGAGCTAGTTTACCGAATAAGGCACCTCATTGGTTGACACCTACCGAGAATTAGGAATTGAACCGATAGATTCAAGAATTGTTGGAGAAAGATTTGATTAGGGAAAGTTTGAGTCCCTATGCAGTACCTATTGTATTAGCACCTAAGAAGAATGGAGAATGGCTAATGTGTACTAATTCCAGAGAAATCAATAAGATAACAGTGAAATATAGGTTTCCTATACCAAGAATGGATGACATAATGGATAGTTTGATTGGAGCAAAGTATTTTACCAAAATTAATTTGAAATATGGGTATCATCATATTAGAATCAGAGAAGGTGATGAATGGAAGACTGCTTTTAAGACAAGAAGGTTTGTATGAGTGGTTGGTTATGCCTTTTGGTCTAACTAATGCACCAAGTACTTTCATGAGATTGATGAATGAAGTTTTGATGAAATTCTTGGGTAAGTTTGTGATTTTATAGCTTGATGATATTTTGATATTCGGTAAGACCAGAGAAGAACATTTGTTGCATTTGAAACAAGTATTGCATAGATTGAAAGAAGAAAAGTTGTTGATAAATCTAAAAAAGTGTTCATTCATGAAAGAGGAGATTGTGTATTTGGGATTTGTGATTTTAGTTGATGGTTTGAAAATGGATCTTGAAAAGATTGAAGCTATTTTGAAATGGTCTACACCTGAGAATGCTAGTGAGGTAAGATCATTTCATGGTTTGGCAAGTTTTTACCAAAAATTCATTAGGAATTTCAGTTCAATTTGTAATGCTATGACTAAGACTATGAGAGGAGACAAAAGAGAATTCAAGTAGACATATGGAGTTAATAAAAGTTTTTAGACTCTGAATCAGAAGGTTGCTAAATTGCCTGTTTTGGCATTGCCTGATTTCAATAAGGTATTTCAAGTGGAATGTGATGCAAGTGGAAGTGCAATTGGAGTTGTGTTGAGTCATGAAGGTAAACCTATTGCTTTCTTTAGTGAAAAGTTGAATGATGCAAGAAGAAAATATTCTATGTATGATCAAGAATTCTATGTGATTGTTCAAGCCCCAAAGAAATGGAGACATTATTTGATGCTGAGTGAATTTATGTTGTATACCGATCATAAGGCTTTACAGTATTTGGGTAGTCAGAATAAGTTGAATTAGAGACATATGAAATTGGTTGAGTATTTGCAGAGTTATACATTTGTGATAAAACATAAGAGAGGAGTCACTAACCGAGTTGTTGATGCATTGAGTAGAAGGAGATCTTTGATGACCGAGATGAAAATTGAAATTCTAGGCTTTGATGACATGAGAGATTCTTATGAATTTGATCCTGATTTTTATGAGTCATGGAGAAAGTGTAGAGCACCTATTCAAGATCAACCGAGTACTAAATGGGAAGAATATTTCATTCAAGAAGGTATGTTATTTAAGGGTATTCAGTTGTGTATACCGAGAGGAGCAATTAGAACTAATTTGATAAAGGAGAAACATAGTAGTGGTTTGGCTGGACATTTTGGTGTTGATAAGACATTGAATTTACTTAAGGAGAAATAATTTTGGCCACAGTTGTATAAAGATGTTCATAAATTTGTGAAAAGTTGTGGAGTTTGTCAAGTTGCAAAAGGAGTAAGTCAAAATACTAGATTGTAAATACTGATTTTTGTTCCTGAGAAACCTTGGATTGACATCAATATGGATTTTGTTCTTGTCTTACCAAAGACAATAAGAGGTAATGACTCTATATTTGTTGTTGTGGATAGATTTTCTAAAATGGCACATTTTATAGCCTGTAGAAAGACATCAGATGTAGTACATGTAGCAGATCTTTTCTTTAAGGAAATTGCCAAATTGTATGGATTACCGAGGAGTATTATCTCTGACTGAGACGGTAAATTTGTTGGATACTTTTGAAAGACCCTTTGGAAAAAGTTTGGAATCGAGTTGAAATATAGTTCTACATTTCACCCACAAACTGATGGACAGACAGAAGTTGTGAATAGAAGTTTGGGAAATCTTTTGAGATGTTTAGTTGGAGACACACCAAGTAATTGAGATTCTGTATTGGCACAAGCAGAGTTTGCATACAATAATTCAATGAATAGGAGTACTGAAAAAACAACTTTTGAGATTGTAAATGGCATACAACTGAGAGGTATATCAGATTTGAGAGACATTGCTAATGAAAGAAAGGGAAGTGCTGAAGGAGTAAAATTTTCTGAGTACATGAAGACATTGCATGAAGATGTGAAGCATAAGCTGGAAAAGAGTAATCAGAAATACAAAGACAGAGCTGATAGATCAAGGAGACATAAGACTTTTGATGTTGGTGATAAAGTGATGGTTCATTTGAAGAAAGGTCGATTTCCTGTTGGAACATATGAGAAGCTAAAAATGAAGAAGTTTGGACCTTGCAAGATTTTGAGAAAATTTGACAGTGGAAATGCATATGAGATTGAGTTACCTGATGATATGGATATATCACCTATTTTCAACATTGTTGATTTATATGAGTATCATGAACCTGATGAAGACATGACAGTACCGATGGATTATCCTAAGAAATAGAATTAAGAAGTTGAAAAGATTTTGGAGAAAATAATTGGCAGAAGTACAAGAGGAAAATAGTATATGGAATATCAGGTAAAGTGGAAGAATAGACTGATTGAAGATAGTTCTTGGGTTTCACAGTCTGAGTTGGATGTAGCTCGGATTATACCTATTTCATAATTCGAAGAATCATTTCAAATAACCCCAGGTGTTTGATACAGGAGCATCTCGGGTCCTTGCGAATCCTGTGTCACCAAAAACACATTTGAAGTTTGTCTGTGTTGCTCGGTTCCTTCTTTGACCAAGTTGGTTCAATGTTACTCAGTTTCCTTTATTGACCGAGTTGGTCGGTTATCTCTTTGGTGCTTGATTAATTCCCTGGTGCTCGACGATGCTTGTTTGGTGCTCGGTTATCCCTGCTTACCGAGTTGTTGTTTTGGATTTCTGTTGAGGCTGACTTGTGTAATTAATTTTGGTCACAGATTTAATGCTGACATCTATCATTGGGAAGCATGTGGACCTAGATCTAGTCATTTCTTCTGTTGATGGTGGATTTGAAGGCTGACTTGGCTCAGTAGCCTCTTGTATAAATGTAGTTGTTTGATTAGAGTTTAGGAGTCAGTTTTGGATAGAAGATAGAAGATAGAAAATTAGAGATTGTTGGTAGATCCTCACATGTTGGAGGACTTCTGTACTTGATTTTAATAGCTAGCCTAAACCAGGAAGCCCTTACAGCCCGACATGTATGAATCAAATTGAAGATAATATATGACAAGCATCTGCATTCTCTCTCTCACTGTTGTGTATTGTTGCTTCCGTGTGTTGTTCTACAAGGTGGATCTGGTTAGGGTGTGCCTTGGGCCCCTCTCCCTACCCTCCTTTGCATCAATTTGTTTGCATGAAAAATCTTCTATTCTATTACCATCATTCCATTTCATATATTCAAATATGTGATCTGCCTTCAACAGTTTACTAGGAAAGTGTCTTCCCAGAGCTTTAGAAATCAGAGTGAATGTCTTTTTCTGAGTATTGGGAATATTGAATTTGTCTCTGAAATCTTCCCAAGAGCCCATTTGTTTGTCAACCAGTACATCTCGAATTAAAGAGATCCCTTTTTTATGCCAATTTTTTTTGAACAACACTGGGTCAAAGCAAGAGGTTTGCCATTTAAATACACAACCCACCAAATAGACCTATCCAAAACAACATACTAAGGATTTTTCCCAACAACATTTCTTGAGCAAATAAATGGTTTGACCTAACACCATGCCTTCCATATGGTTTGAAAAGCCCTAGATCTAAAAACTTGGATATGAAAATCCCCCATTACAATATCAATTAAAGGGGTATCTTTCCATTTCTTACCTTTTCTAATGGTGGCTCTTGCAATATTATTTCTCACAAAGACTTTCCAAGGGTCATTCCCTTTAAGAGCCTTGAGAGTCCATTTAGCTGCCAATGCAACACCTTGAGCTTTAAGGTCCCTCAGCCCAAGCCCTCCCAATTTCTTAAGGGTACAACACCATTCCCATTTGACATAGTGCCTTTTCTTGTTTCCAAGCCCATCAGACCATAAGAAGTTTCTCAGTATTTTTTCCAACTTATTAATTTGACTATTAGCCAGTACCCAAGTGGAAGCATAGTATACTGCATGAGAGGAAAGCACCTTCTGCACAATTTGCACTCTGCCAGCTAAAGACAACATATGTGATTGCCATTTGAGGTGTTTATTTTCAAAATTTTTATAGATCCATTCCCACATATCATTAATAGAAGGATTAACAACAAAGGGGATACCCATATATCTTACAATGGTAGAAGGCCTTGACCACTTCAACTCTCTATTTTGAAACCACCTCAGAGGTAGATCTGACCAACCCAGGATAATAGATTTATGAGGGGCTATTTTGGCTCCTGATGCTAAGTAGAAAACTTGAAGCCTACTAATAGCATTGTCAAAATTCCCTTCCTCCATTTCCAAGAAGAGGGCAATGTCATCAGCAAACTGCTTAATGAGGAGGTCATCCTTGTTGGGTAGGAGAATTCCTTTAACTAGAGGACCTAATTCTGTAGCCTTAAGAATAAAAGACAAAGCATCAACATCAATGACATATAGTGTCAGGGCAAGAGGACACCCCTGCCTATTAGACCTTTCAAGAGGAATGCATTTAGATAGTTCACCATTGACATCAATCACTGTTGAGGAATCGTTAAACAAAATGCTGACCCATCTACAAAAGAACTTAGGAAATCCAAATGCTTCCAACATTTGGAGCACAAAGGTCCATTCAATTCTATCATATGCTTTTTCAAAGTCTAATAGGACCATGGATGCATTTTGGTTGTCTACTTTGGCCCAATTCATAGCTTCCCAACTGGTGATGAGGTTGTCCAGTATGTATCTGCCTTTAATAAAACCAATTTGAGTGACTAACACCACCTCTTTAAGAATATCACTGATTCTTTTGGCCATAATTTTGGCAATGATTTTATATGAAATATTAAGCAAACTGATGGGCCTCCAATTTTTAATCTGAGACTTGTCTCCATCTTTAGATAAGAGCTTAATTAACCCTCTATTAATATTTTCACCTAATGTTCCATCTTCAAAATCTTCTTCATAGACCTCCAACAATTCACTAGAAATCCACTCTTTATTTTTCTTGTAGAACTCAGTAGGTAGCCCATCAATTCCAGGGGATTTATCATTGGCTAAAGACCCTATGACTTCATCAATCTCCTCAATTTTGAATTTATGTTTCAGAACCTTGACTTGCTTCTGAGAAACCTTTTGAGGGATTAATGTAATGCACCTACTCATAGCCTCTGTATTTTCATCTTTGTGCTTAGAGGAGAACAACTCCTTATAGAAATTTGTAAAGGCTCTCAACGTTTCTTGATTATTCTTAGTAACTCCTCCTTCTACTTGGATGCTAGAAATTTATTTTCTAGTATGCTTTTCCCTGATCAAGTTAAATAAATACTTGGATCCTCTGTCCCCATCTTTAATCCATCTAGCTTTGGCTCTAAATTTTTGGCCTTGGATTTTATAGTTCTTAATTTTCCTAAGGCTGGCTTTGGTGTATATGAGGGAAAGTTCAAGATCCTGATCTTTGCCTTTATTTTATAACTGAGTTTCGATATGGTTGAGTTTGGTCTAAAAGAAATTCTCCTCTTTATTCCTGTCAATGGCGCCCTTAGTCCCTATGATTTGAAACAAATTTTTCCATGTTTGAACTAGAAGATTCCACTTCTCTCTAACAGATAGAGTAGAGTTGCAAAACTTAGACAAGGCAGTAGCAGTCCTAATGGCTTGAAGAGACTCTTCATCATCTAGAAGGGATGTGTTGAGTTTGAAAGTGGATTTCCTCTTAAATCTGAGATTCTGATTAGAATAGGCTTTGAGAAAGATACACACATGGATTGGGGAATGATTAGAGAGACTAGCATGAGTTATTTCTATAGGGTTTTGCCCAAGTTGCTGATTCATCCCAAACCACATCTTATTGAAGTAAATTCTATCTAATCTAAAATATAACCTATTTTTAAAGGCCTGGTTGTTGCACCAAGAGAACCAGATATTATTATATTCTTGCTTCATGTTTTCAAGCGGATCACTGATTTGAAACCTCCTCTTGAATTTAGACCAAAAGAAAAATTCATTACCTTTCCACTCATGTTTATTACCACCACATTTGTCTTGCTTGTTCTCAATCATATTAAAGTCCCCTATAAACACCTATTTTGTGTCAGGAAGGTTACTTGCTAACCAATCCCAGAGACTAGCTCTTTCCCTGTAGTCATTTGAGGCATATATATTGTAGATTCCAATTTCCTAATCCTTCTCTTTGAACATCCCCCATATAGCTCTTTGGCAAGGAGAGGTGCCTTTAGATATCAGCTTGTTAGCCCAATTACTTCCTATCAGGATAGCCACCCCTCCTTTGCCTCTAAGATGATTTGAAAATATACAAGTCGCTTGGTTCCATATAAATTTTAGAGTGTTGTGAGCCTTGTACCTAGTTACTTTGATCTCTTGTAAGCATACAATATCCTTCCCATGGACCTTGTAACACCAATTTCTGACAATGTATTTCCTATCCAACATTTCCAGTCCCCTAACATTTCAACTATGTATGTTCATCATCATAAAGATTTGGGGGTGTTTTGATTTTTGCATAATCTATTAAAGCATTCTGGCAACTCATTATTTTTAACTTTATTATTTTTCTCATTGTTTTTAATACTGCCGCTTCTTTCATAAGTTTTTCTTTTTTTCTTCTTTTTATAAATTACTTCAACAAATCCCTCTTCGTCTTCTCCTTGTTCACTACAAGCCAACAAAGAAGGGCTTTCCTCCATACCTCCAGTCTTTTTTTCAAGGGATATCTGGATCAAGTTCTCAACATCACATTCTTCTTGCATTTTATCGGGAGGCATGGTGTTAGAGAAAATCTTATCTTGGTCAACCAAATGTTGTTCAGTCCTTGTTACAATGCTCTTATTCTTGATTTTGGAGAGGGCCATTTGTTGTGCATTTTGAAAAGGAGCATTATCTTCATTAACTTTCTCTCTAGGAACAAGTATGTACTGAGGCTGACAAACAAAAGGGTTTTGTAATTCTTTGTTTGGAACCACAGTGTGAATCTCGAATTCATCCTCAAATAGCGGGTTTGACAAGGAGACAAACTTATCCAAAGGGGTGTCAAGAGTTTCCCTGCGACTATCATTATTACCTTTAGTGACAATGACCTCTTGGGCTGTTCTAGTATTACTGTTTTCATTTCATGGAGTAGGGTTACTATCCGAAATATTGCTCCTATTGGCCAGATTTTCCTTGTCCTTAGCCATGGGAGGAGGGTTCTTCTCCTGACTAGGGGTTTCATTAAACTTCTTTGAGAAATTTTTCAACAGAGGGCAATCCTTCCTATTGTGGCCATTAAGTTTGCAGTGAAAGCATGCACCAATGTCCCCAAGTTTAACTATAGCCCAATTCCATCTATCACCTTCAATATCCAGGGAAATTTCATTGGGGAACACGATATTAGGACTAAGAATGACTAGAGCTTGGGTGTTGAGATGAGGGAGGGTAACTTTGGCTTCTTCGACTTGGAGGACAGAGCCTAGAGGCTTAAGAAGATGGGGAATAAACTACCAAAACTCGGGCTGCACATTCCTAAGCTCTAACTACATCGGGGAAGAACGAGCTAGTACATTTTCAAATTTGCAACTGGGGGACCAAGGAAGAGCCCAAAACATTGTTTACCCCACATTCCAGTAACCTTTACTTAACACTTTTTCCTACATAGCATGATTCTTGAAAAAAATAACAAACAATCCTTTTTGAACCATTCGACTAAAACTAACATTAATGCCAAGTTTCTTTCCCCATTTATTACCAATCCAATCATTTAGAAATTTTCTAGTAGGAAAAAATTTCATGTCCATACACACAAAAAATTATAGCAATATTCTTTAGACGAGATTGTTCGACTTTGATAACATTTACTATGTCTGCATTCGGAGAGAGAGCGATGATCTTAGCACCAGGCAACAGAGTCTTACCTTCCTCTCCTCCTTCCTTCTCTCCTTCGGAGCACTCTGCTGCAGACTCATTGTTTTCTCCTCCATGTTGATGTCCATCGGGTCTGAGGGGTCCTCCTCCATCTTTCTCAACCACTTCAAACTGCGCCGACTCTGGAAGAACCGTTTCTTCAGCCACAACTGCCTTGTAGGAAGGTTTGTTTGCTCCTCTACAACCATCCTGAATACCTCCTTCTGCCCTTTTATCATTATCTTGTCCATCTTTTCCATCATGACTGCCTTCTACAACCATCAAAAGAAATCATGGGAAATCAACCAGAATCTAGCCCTAGATGGCCTTCATTGCTGATAATAAAGGCAATCTCAAGCGAACTAGTGCCGAAGCTAGGGAGAGAAATAATGAAACGGAAAGACAGGGTGAAAAGAAAGACAAAACACATGAACAAAATCAAAGCAAACAAAAGGAAATAAATGCAAAACAGACATAAGGCAAAGAATAAAGAAACACAAAACCCAACCACCAAGGAAGCTGCCATGAGAGTAGTACGAAGGAGCCACAGGTCCCTCCACCTACAGACATCGATGATACGAATCACCACAAACTTCGAGCTAATTTATTTGATTTAAGTTTTTAAAAATAATTAAATTAAATCCTCAAAAAATTTGTATTGGTTTTAAAGTTTAATTGAATAAAATATTTATAAATTATATTAAAAATAATTAATTAAATATTAATATCACAATGGTAGAAGTAGAAGCATTTGAAATTTTAGTACTATATATTTAAATATTTAATTTAAAAATCAACAATTAAAAATATAATTAAACTTAAACAAATTATATTTTAAATTCAATCTAAGATGTTTTAATTTAAAAATTTTCTTAGTCTTAGAACATTTATTATACAAAAGAATAAATAATCAAACCACATTATTTCAATATAAAAATTCCCCTTATTTTTTTTCACTAAATTTTGAAAATAGAAAATTATTTTTGGAACAAAAAATGTACTCACCAATTATAAATTTAAATTTTAACATTTAAAAAAAATAAAATAAAATATTATTTAACAAACATTAGAAATCATGTTTAATATTTTAAAGAGCATAGATTTTTTAATTTTTCTTATAAATAAAAGCTTTTCTATTAATTAAAATATTTAAGTACAATATTAAAAAAAAAAACAAAACCCGAAGAAAGAGTCACAGTTTTCAGTGCAAATTAATAAGAAAAAACTGAGTCGAAAACATTAATCTTGCGGGTAGGCGGGACTAATTAAAACAATGTAAATTAAAATATAAGAATTTTTAATTTTTTTTTAAAACCATTATATTAACGTTTTGCTGTTAACACGTACAAAATTAAGTTCATCTACTTGCAGACGGTTTGAGATCTCCCGCTGCAGCAGGAGAAACCATTAACACCGTTTAAAAAGAAAGCTTTCAAAGTACGTTACTGAAGCTGGGAAACCATCTGCGAAACCATCTGCTAGAGATGTAGAATTCTTAAAATCGTGAAAATAATGGCTATGGAAATATTATGAAACCACCGGATCCTTTTGGAATTTTTTTTAATAAAATTTGAGCGGCTGAAGTAGATAGGTGAGACTGATCAAAGAAAGGTTAGGATGGAAGTCAAACAAATGGCTTCCGGAGGGGGAGCAGCCCCGCAATTGAATGCCGGATTGCAACAGCAATTGCAGCAGCAATTGAACTTGGAAGATGTGAGGAATCGAGCAATGGACCTCTTCAAAGCGATTACCCGAATACGTGAACAACTGGAGGGCAATGCTAATGTCAAGTGGTTAGCACTCCACACCCTTGCCTTTCTCTTTTTATTCGTCTTGCTTTGTTTGTTTGTTTGCTTATTTTCAGTACAAATCGTACACGGACCAAGAGCGACAGTCAAATGGCCTAAACCCTAATGTAGGTCTTAGTATCCAGCCTTAAACAATACAATCATACTTTTCTATGAAATGAACACAATAATCATGTTAATAGTCTTTCTTGTTTCAATTTCGATTTCAAAAGAATACAAAATACTTTTAGTTTTCAGAGCAGATTTGGTTTTCTAGATTTTTTCCAAGTTCTGTCCGATTCTGGTCTGAGAGTTCAGTATAATTTATAACCAAAATAATATTGTACTAAATTTATCCCGTGATTGTTTAAAATTCACTGTCAGATTTTGAATGAATTTTGAGTCTTTAAGCACACATTTTTGCACATCACTACATGAATTGACAATTTTTAGTCTAATGATGATTAGAAACCGATGCTTAGCCATTGTGGCATATAAAAGTGACTTTTGATCTTCATTTGTAGAACTCGTCCTCTCAGTCAAGTCTCCGGGGCACCCCTTATTGGGCTTTCTGTCTGACCTTATTTTTCCTGTGTGTGTCAAAGTTCGTTGCAGGTTTTTGTTTTATGCCAATGGACTTGGCTAGTGGGTGCCTTGAGATTTCTTTTGATTTTCCATTTAATGTGTGTGATTTTTGACCTCTTTGTCCCCCTGGTAGAAGACCCCGACAGATAAAAAGTGAAACAGTGACCTAGGCGGATGCTTTTGCTTGATTTTGTCATATTAAAGTTCTTTTTACAGTTTCCTGCCTCTTTTCCTTCTGTTTCCTAGTATTTTCTTGTTTCTGTATTAGATATCTACCCCAAATTGTGTCAATCATTAGGTCATAACCTTTTGTGTTTTGGAAGTATCCTTTTCCAAACTTTAGTGAACCGTGCCTTTTATCCTGATTCCCAATAGTAAATATTAGATTACAACACCATTACGAGTTCTCCAATTCAACATAAATTATAGATTTTCTGACATCAATTTTCAAGTTGTTTTGTCGACATTAGTTGCATTCTTACAGGCACACCAAAGATTCAATGCATTATCTTGCACTCTTAAACATGATGCATTTGATAGAGTTATAAACATGCTTCTACTTTTCTAAATTTATAATAAAAAAAACCTTCTCTTCCTTTGTTTCTTAGAGAAAGTTTGCCCCCAGGAATTAAGTTTCACTTAAGAGAACGTATTATTCTGTAACATACTCCCTTTTTTTTGTTTGTTTCGTTTTCCAGTTTGAAGAATTTTATAGAAGTAGATGGAGATGCAGAAGTTGTGTTTCACAATAAATAATTTGCAATAAATAAAGGACTAAAATAACTCTCCCAATGTAATATTTTCAAATACCCACAATCAGCAATAGCTAAAAGTACAATTTATCATTAAAACTAAACAATTGATCATCAAAACTAAAGATACCCAGATGGGAAAATTTCCTTACAATGAAATATCAAGCATACCCATTTGCTGTTTGCAAATAATATTGCTGAATATCAGAAAAACCAGCAAACTGGGAACTCAAACCCTAGATGCCACACTCTAAAATGTCTCTGAATCTGCTCACAATCAAGAACCCAGTGATTTTCAGGCCTAGGCAACCCTAACCAGCTACAAAACCATGCACATTCCCTAGGCACACTTTCTCATAGAGCTCCAACGTCCTCAGCAGGATTGTATGACAAGCAGGAAAAAGAGTACGACCAACAAGAAAGTTGGAAATCTACCCAAAATCTGCAAAAAAACTCCTCAATCTCTCTCAAATCTGCTCTATAAATCTGCTGCTCTTAAACTGAAGATTTGTTCAACTGTGAAGCCCAAATGCGATCCCTGAATGAAATCACCAGTGAATCCTCCAGATTGGGTCTTTCACCAATGTAGAAGATGTTTCTTGAAAAGGTTTTTGTCCTCACAAAGCCACAAGATGAACAAACCAGCCAAATAACTTCTCAAAAAATCATATCCAAGCATACACAAATGAACTCAACTGTCTTTTATAAGTTCCCAAAACCCCACACCCAGCCAAGAGGTTATTTTTAATCTAGTTAAAAAATCCTTATGTTTCCCCAAAGTTGGCGACCATGCCAATAAGGTTACTTGATTTAGTGTTTGTCACTTTGCTCTTCTTATTTAACTTTGGGCACCCAGATAGTTAAATACTAAATAAATTAAATAACGATAAAGTTAAATATTTAATTTAACTTTTTAACTTTATGTTATTAAAGTAAATACACTGCGCGGACACTAAAACCTGCAGTATCAACATCCAATGCATACACCAACATTCCCAAAACAGAAACATTGACAATTAACCAAGTCGGGGTCCAACCTGTCGTTTACTAAAAATAGCATGGGGAAACTGTCCAAAACCACTCCTGAAAAGGGTGTTATGCACATCTTAATCACTTGAGCTCAACAAAATACCTATCACCGCCCAAGGCTGGATCAAACTGTATTTAAGAGTCCCTTAACCCTACCTCATTAGCCTATGGGAATCAACTAAATAGGCTAATGGTCTACTGTGCTGAAGTGTTTAAGAAAGGGACATTACATATTCCAGATTTATAACTTGACATGGATGAAAGAATAAAAAATCATTTCTAGGATAAGGTTTTCAATGTATATGGAGCCTTATGTATGTTAATAATATAATTGTCTATTATAATGTTTCTAATATTCGCTATGTTTCTTAATGCTCTATCCTCGTACTTTCTGTTCTTAGATAGTTTCTATTCTTTGTAGTTTAGTTTTGTATATATTTGAGCTCGTTAGCTCTTTGTATATTCATTAAAATATCAAAATAAACAATCTGTTCATAATTGTTTATGGTATCAGAGCTAAGCTTAAACTTTCCTCGAAAATATTATAATTTCTTTCTTGAAATTATCTGTGCAATATTTTCGAGTTTGCTACCTCTGGTCGAGTCTAAAATTTTTCGGATTTCTACTTGCTCGTGGTGTTCATCTGCGACCCGTACTCTGTCCACGACCTGTGGTGCTTCGTCTGCAACCTGCACTTCGTTCACGACCTGTTCGTCCGCGAACTGAGGTGCGACCTGGGGTTTTTCTTCATCCGCGACCCGTGGTGTGAAAGGCTCATGCTCGCGGTTAAGAGATTGTCGTGTTTGGTTCAGCACACGGTCTGGTTTCCTTTTGACGTGGCCCTGCATTATTTTCGTGCCTCCTTTGTGTCGAATCTCCACTGAAGTCCGCCATTTTTGTTGTAGTTCAAGCTCTGCAATTAGAAATTTGAGGCTTTCGAAACTAGAGCCGTTTTTTTTTAAAACCCTAATTTTCGGGATTTGAAAATTTTTTTAAAAACATTTTCGTGGTGGGTTTTTCGAGATCCTATCTAGGTCTTCGTCAAATTTTTTTGGGTACCTCATTTTTTGTGCCTCGGTTTTTGAGCCAACAGTTTTGAATTTTGGTTTCAAATTCCTTCTGGGTTTTCCATCTGCTTTTCTGGGTTCGTGTTAGTTTTTTTTTGCGTTCGTGTTAGTTTTTTCTGGGTCAGTCCAAAATTTGCCTTGAAATCCGTGCAAATGGCATCTTTGACCAATTTGATGCTAGAAAACAGTCAACGGTTTAATGGCAGCAATTATAACACCTGGAAGCAGCGAATGTTGACCATCTTTGAGTACCGTCGTCTGGATGCGATTGTTCTAGGTATAGAGACTCGTCCGACCTCCGTCCAAGTAGATCAGGACAAGTTCGATGATCGGAATCGAGAAGCTGTTATGCTTCTCAAGCTCTTTGTCACAGATGATCAGTTGCCTCAGATTCCTTTTGGCAAGTCTGCTGCAGATATCTAGAAATATTTGAAGGAATTGCATGAAACATCCGACAAGAGTCGCGCGTTCTTTCTGAAGAATCAGTTGTTCTCCATTATGATGGATGAACGTATGTCCTTACAGGAACATCTCATGAAGATTAAGGACATTCGTGATCAGCTTGAAGCCATCGATCGGAAGATGGAGGAAGAAGATATGGTAGTCATTACCCTGAAAAGTCTACCAACATCTTATGAGCATTTCATAGAGACTCTCAACATTACCTCAACTAGTGTTGATTTGAAATTCCTAGAGTTGTGCAACAAACTCTTACAGTAGGATCGCTGAAAGCAGCAGTTTGGCAACTGTACTTTCTCATCCTCGTCAAAACAAGCCTTTGCAGCAAAATTTCAGTCTTCTCAGTCATCACAACAGGGCAGTTCACATCAATTCTCAGGCAGCTCTCAGCAGAAGAGTGTTCAGTGTCATTACTGTCATAAGTACGGTCACATGAAGAAAGACTGTTGTCAGCAACTCGCTTCCGAACAAAAGAAACTGGGAGGGTCAAATCAGCAGGCCAATGTTGCTGAACATTCTGAGCAAAAGGAATTTGCTTTCTATGCATTTATGGCTAAAAGCCCTTTTGATTTAGCCCGATCATCTGCTTGGTATATTGACTCTAGTGCTTCATGTCATTTTTTTCATCGGCGTGACTGGTTTAGAGACTTCCATCCCTACAGTGATTTAGTTGTGTTTGGTGGAGGAGAGGAGTTCAAAATTATTGGCAGAGGAAATGTTCAGATACAGTCTGGTGGGTGTCAGCTCATCTTTCTCAATGTATGCTATGTTCCTGGTATGGCTCTCAATCTACTCTCTGTGAGTCAGATTGTGAGAAATTCTCCTCAATTAGCTGTGGTGTTCAGTGCTCACAAATGCTCCATTATTGATCGAGCAACTCGTCTTACTGTTGCTTCTGGTCTAGAGGATCATGGCCTATATCAGCTTACTGACACTGGTGATTCTCCTGAAATAGCTATGGCAGCCCATGATTTATCTCTCAGTACCTTGTGGCATCAGCGATATGGACACCTCAACATCTAGTATCTCTCTCAGCTGTCCCGAGAGGAACTTGTTTCTGACTTACCTCCGATTCAGACGCAACATCTTGGAGTATGTGACGCTTTTCAAGTTGGCAAACAACATCGGACTCCTTTTAAAGATGGCGCTTCTTGGCGTGCATCTCAGGTACTTCAATTACTTCATGTTGATATTTGTGGTCCTATGAATACATCTTCAGTTACTGGTTGCAAATATTTTTTGCTTATTGTTGATGATTTTAGTAGAAAGATGTGGGTGTACTTTCTTAAACAAAAATCAGATGCTTTTAGTACATTTCAGAATTTTAAGTCGTTAGTTGAAAACGAGTCTGGCTGCAGTATCATTTCTCTTAGAACAGATAAGGGGGGGGGGGAATTTTGCTCTCATGCATTCTCCGGTTTTTGTGCTGAACATGGCATCAAACGCCAATTCACCACACCCTACACTCCTCAGCAAAACAGTGTTGTTGAGCGTCGCAATCGTACGATTGTTGAGATGGCTTGTTCTATGTTACAACACAGGAGTGTTCCTAACAAGTATTGGGTAGAAGCAGTGTTTACTGCTGTTTACCTTCTTAATTGTTCCCCTACTCAGGCTGTCAAGAACAAAACTCCCGAAGAATTGTGGTCTGGTCGTAAGCCCAAGATCAACCACCTGAAATTTTTTGGCTCTCTTGCCTATGTTTGGATTCCTGATGCTAAACGTTCCAAATTAGATTCCAAGACTCAGAGACTCATGATGACAGGGTACAGTGACAACCATAAGGCCTACAGATTGATAGATATCGACACTGATCATCTTATCTTTTGTTGTGATGTTGTTTTTGATGAAACTCGAGGACCTTTTTTGTCTTCTTCTGAGCAATGTTCTGAGGAACAGATTCATAGTGTTCCTCTTCCTTTAGCATCATTTGATGGGAGGGATGATATAACTAATGCTCGCCCTGGGGCACCTGATGCTGATCCTGTTGAGGCTCCTGAGAATGATCACTTCCTGTTGCTAATGCTCCTGAACCTCCTCCAGCTCCTCCAGAGATTGGCTCTTCTACTCTCTGACCCAAATGGTGGGTTAAAACTATTAGTGATCTCAGGGATGATGAACTCATCGAAGGTAGAGTTTCTTGAAATAAGAACAAACAAATAGTTAATTTTGCTCTTATGGCTAACATTCATAGTGTTTATGCCCCAGACTTATTTCGAGGCTAAAGGTATCCCTGAATGGGAACAGGCTATGGAAGCTGAATTTCAAAGTATTTAGAAAAATCACACTTGGGTCCTTTCTGATCTTCCTGCAGGGAAGAAGCCCGTTAGTTGCAAATGGGTACACAAGGTAAAATACAAAGCTGATGGAACCTTAGACAAGTATAAGGCTTGTCTTGTTGCTCGAGGGTTCTCACAAAGGGAAGGTATTGACTATGAGGAGACTTTTGCTCCCACAGTTAAAATGAGTACCATATGGCTTGTTCTTGCCTTAGCAACTTAGTTTGGTTGGAAAGTTCATCAGATGGATGTTAAGAGTGCTTTTTTGAATGGTGACTTACAGGAAGAGGTCTACATGACGCAACCTTCTAGATTTAAGGTTGCTGGTCAGGAACACAAAGTGTGTAAACTTGTCAAAGCTCTCTATGGTCTGAAACAAGCTCCTTGGGCACATGAAAATTGATAAATACCTAACCGATCATGGCTTTCAGAGGAGTCCATCGGATTCAAACCTGTATATCAAACATACAGGTGATGATGTATTGTGTATAGTTGTCTATGTGGATGACTTGATCATCACTAGAAGTTCAACATATTTGATCACTGAAATCAAACAAGATTTGTGCTGCACTTTTGATATGACAGATTTGGGACTCTTGCACTATTGCCTCGGAGTTGAGGTTTGGCAGACTGAGCACAGTATCTTTCTTTCTCAGTCCAAGTATGCTAGAAGTCTTGTGGATAGGTTCAGAATGTAGGATTGCAAACCTGCTTCCACTCCTATGGAACCCGGGCTCAAATTATCGGCTCAGTCCGATTCACCTGTTGTGGATGAATCTTTGTTTAGACAACTAGTGGGCAGCCTCATTTTCCTTACTGCCACCAGACTTGACCTTAGTTTTGCAGTAAGCTACATATCCCGTTTTATGATAGCGCCCAAGACTGATCATTGGACAGCTGCAAAGCATGTCCTGCGTTATGTTAGTGGTACTCTTGACTATGGTCTTCTGTACACTCAAAGTTTTGATCCTACACTATGTGGCTACACAGATTCAGATTGGACCGGTTCTGTTGATGATCATAAGTCTACCGCTGGATATGTGTTCAATTTGGGGTTTGGTGCTGTCACATGGACAAGTAAGAAACAACAGGCAGTGGCTCTGTCGTCCACCGAAGCAGAGTATCGCGGAGCAGTTAAAGCAGCTTGTGAGGCCGTTTGGCTTCGGCAGATGCTTGCATATATGCATGTTCCCCAGTCAGAACCGACTCCTCTATTCTATGATAATCAGGGAGTGCTCAAACTGGCCAAGAATCCGGTCTTCCATGAACGAACCAAGCATGTCGAAACACGTTGTCATTACATTCGTCAGTTGGTTGAAGACAAATCTATTCAGCTACTGTATGTTCCTACCTTAGAGCAGTCTGTTGATATCTTCACCAAGTCTCTTAGTCTTGATAAATTTGTAAGATTCAGGGAGGCTATTGGTGTTACTGACAGATTGAGCATTATGGGAGGGTATTAGAATGTTTATAATATTCGCAATGTTTCTTAATTCTCTATCCTTGTACTTTCTACTCTTAGATAGTTTCTATTCTTTGTAGTTTAGTTTTGTATATATTTGAGCTCGTTAGCTCTTTGTATATTCATTAAAATATCAAAATAAACAATCTGTTCATAATTGTTTATTGTCCAAGGGGTTGATCTTAATTGTCCAAAGCATTGAGTTCTCATTGTGGAGATCCAAATTCAAATCCCAAAGGGACATCTATTGTGGAATTTTAAGTAGTGACTCTTGGTCTTCTATAGGTTGATTTTAGGGTGGTTGCTCAAATGAGCTAATATTAGTCTCTCATAGTTGTGCTTGCAAGAGCTTGTATTGGTCTCATGTTGATGCTTGCAGGAGCAAAATATTTGTAAAAGATTAGCAATATAAAAAATAAATAAACAATATGTTGATGGGTGTGTTTGCACTCCCCAACACAGAATAAAATACACTAAAATATCCTATTCTCTCTTGAAAGGAAATCCTATTTGATGACTCAAATATTATAACACCAAGGTTCTGGTAGACAGGTCTTGACTGTGCTTCAGACAACTCAGTGAATGTATGTGATTTTGCAGGTAAGGTGACTTACACCTGAAAGTTGGAATTCTGTTCCTCCGAGATTTTCTCAGAAAATCCTAAGATCTAATTCTTCAATATCATCAAGTGTAACAATAAGAATGGATGCTTTTCAACTTACCTAAATTCATTCCAAAATAAACTTTGAAAAGGGGGTAGGGTTTAGAAAGCTCAACTCAATCTTAAATGAAAACTTGTTGACACTAATAGATGAACTCCAAAATATTAATTGTATTTTGTTTCACCAGTCAACTAGAATCTTAAATGAAAACTTGTTGACACTAATAGATGAACTCCAAAATATTAATCATATTTTGTTTCACCAGATTAAATCACAGCTACAACAAAACAGATGCAATCTTTAGAGGAATACTTCAGATTTTCGGACCATAAGTCATTCGCTAAAACCATCTGATAATGCAAATTAATAAATAATTGTTTCAGTTGGTAGATTCTTCATGTTAAGGGCTGGGTTCTTGATGTTGCAGTAGTTTTGGGAGCCTTTTGGATTAGTTGCGGCACATTTTTAATTGTGAACTTAGCTGTAAGAGTCATGAGCTCAATTTTAACATTTGAAAGGCATTGTTATACATTTAATGGCTTTATTTTGGTGATTTGAAGAGCTGAAGCAGCTCACTGTTATCAAAGTTTTCACCCATCTCGAGTTTCTTTAAGGTGAATTCGTTTCTTCGTCTTGTGTACCTATTTCTTATGATGTTTACCTGTTCTTGTGCTAGTATGTGTCAAATTTATTGTTTTATTATTTTTTTTGAAGTTATAGCTCTAGTTTTTTAAGTTTTGAATCATAATAGAATAGTAGTAGTTTGCTAGAGTAGATATCTGTAATTAGTGAACTGCTGGAGGACTACCCTTAGCAATTTACAAATTGTAGTTCTAGGCACCTTCCTTTAAGTACATCATTAGGGTCATAGTTGCTTACAAGTGCTTTGAATCCAAAATCTGGAAATGGATTTCCTTTATTTATATGAATGCTTGAAAGGGTCCCAAAAATGCAAAATTAAAAAATATGAGTCTAAAAACTTTAGAAAACCACCATCTTGTGTTTTTCAAGTTTAATGCTGTAATATTGCTTCTAAACACTCGAGGAAATCTTGTCACACAACTTTAAGATTTTAGAGTGAATCTCTTTACTTTCTTTTAGAGTTTTCATCTCCTTCTAAAAATAACTTAAGGAATTGCATAAGAGTGTAAAATTGTGTTGTATTAGAGAAGAGAGCCAAAAGCATAGTATGGTAGATTGACATCTTGTTTTATAGATCGCTGCCTTGTTTGTGAAAAATGGATGAAATTTTCTAGATTTGTATCTCTTCTAGAAGATTGCTACAATATTGCATGAAGAGAGTTTAATAGATTCATGCCACTTCTCAAAGATTGTTACACTTTTGTGAACTGTAGAGCATATTGGAGAGTATAGGTGGTATCTTCACATTTCATCTTAGAGATTGCTCTCTTCTTTTTGTAATCATATGACAGACACATTTTTTGATAACTAGGAGATATTTTCCACTACAAGTCAAATTGTGTTTCATGAGTAGTTGTTCACAAGAACCCATCTCTCATGGGAGTGAATGGAACACTTAGCACTCATTGCATTTAGGTGATGCTCACAAAGGTGAAGCACTAGGACTTCCCGGGAGATCACCCATCCTAGTATTACTCCAGCCCAAGCACGCTTAACTATGGATTTTCCTCCAAAGTTAAGCCCACTTTGCTTGCAACCACATTTGCAAAACCTTCAGCAAGTGTTGTGCCTTATGAACCATTAATAGAAAGCCCCTTAAGCTCATCAATTGATAAGTAGGAGATATTTTCCACAGCAAGTCAAATTGTGATATTGATATCTCAAAATGTGATATTGAACTTGCTATGGAAAATATCTCCTACTTATCAATTGATGAGCTTAAGGGGCTTTCTAATGAATGGTTCATAAGACACAACACTTGCTGAAGGTTTTGCAAATGGGGTTGCAAGCAAAGTGGGCTTAACTTTGGAGGAAATTTCGTAGTTAAGCGCACTTGGGCTGGAGTAGTACTGGGATGGGTGACCTCCTGGGAAGTCTCGGTGCTTCACCTTTGTGAGCATCACCTAGATGAACGAGTGCTAAGTGTTCCATTCACTCCCATGAGAGATGTGTTCTTGTGAACCACTACTCATGAAACACGGGTCAATGAGTTTGATTCAAATACATTTCTCTTTACGAGATAGCAATACATACTTATTATATCAATGAGTTAGTTAATTCTTCCATTAATTTTTTGGTCTCCTTGGTAATTGTTTTATCTCCACCATTCATGCTTCATTTAGTTACAAATGTTGCAATTATCTTAATGATAGATAGACTTGGGTCATGATTGTTGAACATACAAGTAAAGCAATGAATTGATTTATGTTTGTGTTATATTTGGTTTGTGATGTCTTCAGTATACTTGTACCGTTCAACTAAACATTACATCTTCATAACCTAGAGTTTTGGATGGGTTCTTATACTTATTTTTTTGTAACAGGCAAGATGTACTAAGTCAATTTTCAGTTGTGAATGTGAGCTTGGTAAAAATTGTGGATGATATTAAAAAGGTTTCAAAAGCATTTGTAATATATCCAAAGAATGTAAATCAAGAAAACTCCACAAGTATGTACTGCTTACTTTAATTGCTTCAAAATAGTGGCTTTTGAAGAAGTTTGGATAATAATGTAGATTTTCATTTCAGTCCAAAATAGATGATTTTTTTTCATTATGAATATGTTTTTGTTTACTAGGATGAATAAAATGAAGTTTGTAAGAATGCAGTGTTTTTAAGTGTGCATTTTAGTGATTGTAAAACTTACTATAAGTTGCTCATTGGTTATTAGACAGAATGAAACAATAATACATAATGTGGGTCTATATGAAGCTTGATAGCTCCATAATGCTTTATTCAAGAGATTATTTTTTTATTGATGTAGGAAGGAACTATGTACATATGCTTTAAAATTAGGTATATAAGTTTATAACCAATACATGGGTATACACAATTACTTCACTTACAAATATTATTCTTTATTTACAGCTGGTAGGCGCCTCAAGGCAAATATCTCTTGATTTATTTTAGGTAGATGTTTTAAAGATATGCATGCTAGTAAGTTTTGTCTATTTGCATATTGTAAAAACACCAGAAAAAGGATAAGATATGTTAGCTGAGTAACTTTAAAGATCTATTAAAATATTCTTCTTTAAATTTCATTTTTTGAAAACCCATTTTAGCTCTGCCCAATATATTGTCTAGGGCACAAATAAAAATTTAGAATTATTTTCCTTGTTAAAAAGATGCTCCTCATTTCCAATGTCTGTGAAGCCCAGAGCATAGATTTACATCTATTGCACCCTTTATGAAGAATGAATGTTAATGTTGGGGGGCACAACTTTGGATATTATTGCATTAAGGTGGCAAGGGAGGATAGCAATGTTCCTTTAACGGTCCATTCCAACATTCTTGGAGAGTTCCAAAATTCTTGGAGAACACTAACTTTATCAAAAATGAATTTTGACAGTGGTAGTGAGTTTAGGAAATCATTATGAGTTGAATGGTACTTTCTAGATGCAAAAGCTCATCATTCTAAGAGTTCTCCACACTTCTTAGAGAAGTTTGTTATGTTTGAAAAGCACCAATTTTCATAAAGGTCAATATCCTATGTGATTAAAAATATTTTGCCCATGGTCATAATTCATATTTGGTTTCTATTAAAATTTTCCATAACACTGAGTGGATTTGCAGAAAATATGTAAATAGTTAAAAAGTCAAATGTTAAATTGTCGAAAAAGTAAAAATCTATGTTACCGGTTCGGATTTGGGGACGGGTGTGGGTGCGCGAACCCAGTACAATATGGGTAGGTGAAATTTTTTAGGGGTTTGGGTACGTGTGTGTATATATGCATTATATATACAAAAAAATAAGAGAAATATACAGAATTGTAAAACTAAATCATTTCATAGTATGATACTTGATCATTGATCAATGCCAAATGCCAAAGATAAATAATAAATGTCAATTGATAGTTGAAAAATATTCGAATAAGCCATATCAAGTACCCACAGTACCCAACAAGTACCCACAGACGCACTCGTACTGGGTGCGTACCCAAACCCGGTTTGGGGCCTGTGGTATGAACCCAGTAACTTAAGTAAAAATTAAAAGACAACTTATGTTTAATTATTTAAAAGGAGTCCAAAGTCACTCTTTGGAGGGAAAATAAGAGGACACAAATAATAATATATTATTATCCCCAAAAGTCCTCATAATAGAGAAATTTTTGAAGAGAGCTCATTTTGAACATTTTTATGAAACCCTCGTATTTGGGAGATTGAACCAAGTTTATTCTTATACAGAATGATGAAAACCATTTTGACCTTCTGTTTTGTGGAGGAGGTGATCGAGTGGATTTATGTAGATTTCACCGTTGTTGAGCGTTTTTGCCATTTGATTTTGTAGCATTATGTTATGAAATTTGTGGAGAGTTGCTTTGAAGATTTATTCTAGGTGTGTTGATTTTGGTATTTTGAAAATTTAGACGAATGCTGGTAATGTTCAGAGTGAAGATATTTTCCAAAATAATATATTATAGTTTGATTTTTCTAGAAAATATTTATTTATTGTTATAAGTGTGATAATCCGTGTACACAATCTGATATATATATGTGTGGAATTCGTAGTATATACAGATGTTTGCAAATGATATATGATACTGACTTCATGATATTTCTATGGTGGAGGATGCTGCATTAAATATCATAGTAATAAACATAAATGCTGTTACCTTAATCAGACTCCTGGTGTCTCAATTACAGTACATTTTTGCGTGTGTCTGCCATAGTTATCCATATTAGAATGAGTGATAGATAAGGCACTATGTGTATCTATACCCCAACTGCGTTAAGATTATCACTTCACAAGATAAGGTAAGGCCTGCAGTGGAATGGACTGTGCTACATCATACAAAGGCACTAGGTAAGGCCTGCGGTGGAATGGGCATGAGCTACATCATACAAAGGCACGAGATGTAATAACCCCTCTGGGTTATAGCTCCAATTCTGGCTCTGGATTCTGAATATTTTTTGATAGTTTGTGTTTTGCAATGTTTTTGTGTTTTTTTGAATATATGCTCATTTTGTATTTTTTTAAAATTAACAACTGCAAACATAAATTTGAGATGAAATTGCAGAACAAAGCTCACTCCAACTTTAATTACTGATTAATCTATGAGCAAATATTTACAACTAAATATATTTGCAATACATTTATTTCAAATTACTGAGGAACCTGGCAACCAATTATTGATGATGCTGCCTCTGGAAACTGTCTGCAACTAACGCTGGGCATGGATGTGATGGACGTAGGCACTCTGAGCCAAAACATGCCTGATAAAACTGAATCGCAGTGGCTAATTGTGCATATGGCTCTTGATGTGGATGTTGGAGTCTAGAACATCTGCACTCACAATAAAAAACGAGCCCTTTCCATCCTACACAGGCTCACCAATACATATCGCAGCCAATAGATTATGCTGCCATTCCTGTATGTATAGCCACAGCATCAAGAAGATCATACACAACTTCTAGGAAAGCTTGTGCTCTGCCATAACAAGTAATTCCCAGCGTCTGTATTAATTCCCTGATGTTGAACGCTTGGATTCCTACCAAATGCGATCCAATAATAGGCTATGTATTTTTTCAAATTCAAACCACCGTCTCTACAAGCAATTTCTGAGACTAAACGCTGAATTCTTCTCACCAATCGAACCCTTTTTGCACATTGATAACCTCTGAAAATAAGGCTATAGCTAGCATAATTCGCCGGCTACTGAAACACCAGTTCAAAGTGCGATTTAATTCTGAGAATTCACAATTCTCAAATTAACAGCAAATTCAACCCTTGACTCGAGGAATGCCAATTTCACAAATTCACAAGCATGCAGAATAATACCAGTTCAATTACCAGCCTTTCCTTTATAATTCCTTCTTGCCAAAATCGAATTCTTGGCTTCATTCATACACCATTGACTGCTAGCTTTAATGTCACATTTCATATCATTCACGGCAAAGTGGGTAGAATGTAAAGTTCAAATGTCTGAACTATAATATTAAATTATAATTTCCTCCATGAAGAAAGACGCCAAGATACATTTATAAATGGGTCATATAAATTATTAGGCCATAATTTACAATGAATCTCCACTTTAATATTAATTCAGTCAAACTTAATTAAAAGTTATTAAATCATCATAAGCCTCAACTTTAGCTTAGGTGTCTAAGGCAACCAATATAAATAATAATTAATGCACCTCCAACATCTTTATAATAAGCTTTTAAATTTAATCATTAATTAAGTAAAACATAATTAATGATTACTAATCAAATATATGGCTTATAAATCCCTTTAATAATCCATATAAAATCCAAGTGTTCTCCGACAGAACCTGATGCCTAGATGACGTGCCCAAATTAGCAACTGGCTCAAAACTAAGACCTTTTAACCCACTGATTAGCCTACGATGGTCACTGATTGGCTAATCCTGATTGCAACCCAAGGTGAGCTAAAATGGGGACATTACACTAGATAATGCCTGCGGTGGAATGGGCGTGGGTTACATCATACAAAGGCACTATCTTGTAAGAGATAATCCACATTGGCGGAGGAAGTTACAATAAGGGGAAAGGGTGAGCCCCACTAGGTATGCCGACCTCATGAAGCGTGGGGCCAAGGGGGACAAGGTTCTGCCCTTGGGCCTAGGGTTGGGCTAGGGCACCCTTTTGTAATTTTCCATCCACCTTAGGGAAGCCAAAATATTACACAATACTTGTTGTTTGGATTGGATGCTCTTTATCAAGTTATAAATGTATTAAATAGATTATATCATGTTGACAATATACATAGTTAGTCTATGAATGTATACTTGTGCTCATGTCTCTGTTTGGTGTTGCAGACCTAAATCAGGAATTATCTTGTAAAAAGGCATTTTAATTGGTAAAGTTATATCTCTACCTGTCTTACAAATTTAATTTTAATAAAAATGTTGTTTGCAAGGTTTAAACTAGGGTAAAATCCAAAAGGGGACAATACATGATCAATATATAATATTTTGATCTTCAACCCTGTTTCATTCTCTACTAGGGCTTTGAATGCCTTGAACTTCTCCATTGTTTCAAATTTTTCTTAAGGAATGCTATCCCTGTCGTCCTGGAATAATCATTAATCAACAAATAATAATTAATCAACAACATGATATATTTCTCACCTTGTAAGCTTTTCATCCTTGTTGGCCCATACAAATGGGTGCAAATAAGTTCCAAAGGCTTTGATGCAGAGTACTCCTTCAATTTGAAGTTTGTCCTTGTATGTTTGCCATACTGACATCGTTTGCAAATGGTGTTTGAAGGTTTTTCTGTTTTCGTCATGTACCTTACGGTTTTCTTTTTTCTAATCTGCACAATGTTATCAAAGTTCAGGTGACCCGTCCTCATCTGCCATAGCCAGCTCTCATCTTCTTTACCCAATGTAGCAATTTTTTTCTTCTGACCTCATTAAGATTGTAGAGATTTCCGTCTGTTCTGTAGGCATCGGCTATTAGTTTTCTTTCATAATTTTACATCCTCTAGAATGAAATGTGGAAGTGTGTCTTTGGTCACACATTTGACTCACACTTAGAAGATAATGCTTCAATCCTTCAACATTTAAGGCATCTGTTTTTTGCTTCTTCCATTGTTTGCAGTAGTGTTGTCTCCAAATTTTACTGTTCATTCACTCTTTTCAAAGAGAGAAATTTTCTCTTGTTGACGGTCATGTGGGTTGAGCATCCACTATAAACATACCATTGGTTTCTCTCATCTTGAGCATGTAATGCAACCTATACAAGCATATATCTCTCCGTTTGCTCTTTCTTTTTCCAAACTTTGTCTGGTTCATCCTTTTCTTAGTCACAAGCTTCTTCTTTCTTATTTTGTTTTGGAGGCTCAACAAAAGTACTTTTGCAAAACTCAGCTATGTGCTAAAAATTGTTAAATTTATAGCATATTAAACTATAACCCATTAGAGCAAATGAGTTGACGTTCCTTTTTGAATATCCATAATCATTTCTTGTATGTTCTCTACACTCCACTGCTTTATGAGATATCGATTGTATGAAAAACAATAGCCATGAAAAGAATAATGGAAACTGGTAGTGCGTGGCTTTCTTTTAGGGAAGGACCATTTGAGGTTGTTCTTGTTGTTTCTTTGAAATTGTGAGGCTTTATCTTTCTTCTTGCTTTCATCTTTGTTTTCTTTTTTTGTCTTTCTGCCTTTTATTTTCTTCTTTGTTCACCTCCTTGCTTACTTCTTTGTTGGAACTTTTAAAGGCCACAACTTAATTCTTACTATCCAACTCATTTTGTGAGCTTTGACCATCAAAATCAAGACCACTTTTGATAAATGTTGATCTTTGTGAGTTAATAAGATCTTGCAACATTTCAGAACTCTTATTGTTTTTTTTGAGCTGCTCTTTAGCCTTTTCTAGCTCCTTCCTTAGGGAAAGAATCTTCGATTCAAGCTAATCACATTCCAATATTATTTCTTTTAGCCGCTCTTTAAAAACATCTTCAATATATTTGGTTTCTTCATCTTGAGTCTTTAAGTCCATAATTGTCTTCCGGATTTTTCACCATCTTCTCGAATATTATCTTTCAACTTTGAGTCCTCTTCTTGAGTCTCTTTTAATTTCATTGGTGGCGGTAAGTTTCTCCTTATGATTTGCTATAGTATCCTCCTCTGCGGTCTTTTGACTTTTATCTTCACTCCTTGGAGCTGCTTCTTTCATCTTCATGGCCATGAAAAGAATTTCTTCTCTATCACTCCCTGAAAAGCTTTCATCACTTTCAGATGAGTTATTTCTTCCTTGGATATCTAGACTCCTGTTGTGTCTTTTAAAATTCTTCTTCTAGGATTTTCATAGAGTGTACTTCTTTCTAGGATGGTTTTTCTTGTCCTAATATATGTCTCCCTCTTCACTGCATTCACTTCCAACTGGCGAACATTGTCGTAACAATAATGTTGTAATATGAACGCTGTAATTTATTTTATGTATAGGAACAGTTCAGTTTGAAGGTTCCGAGTAAAACAATTTGCTACAACAATTCAAATATTTACCATTTGATATTTAGTTCCTATATAATTTAGTAAATCTTTTTTAAGAAGTGTTGCTCTCAAGCATTTGAATGTGAGAAAATTAATTTTGTGGTTGCCATGGGTGATAATATGTTGATACCATTGTCTGTAAATTGTTTGACGAAATGTCCATACGAGTTCTATGAAAAAATGCTACGATTTAATATAGTATCTATGCTTATGAATTCTAGTAGTAGCAACTCTAAGTGTTTGTACTTAGAAATACGACTTGGTTATATGCGAAGTGTTTGATGAAATGCTTGCTTAGCAAAAATTGTGAAAACTAAGTTTGCTCAGAAATTCCCAGATAGGGTTATTATATTTTATTAGTTGAGTGCAGTTGTAATCAATTGTGACTCCAATACAAAACAACATAAATTGCTTGCCCAAAAATGAAGTGATGAAAAGAAACATGAAGAATACACAATGGAGTGGGAACAGCCAAAACAAAATGAATTATAAAATGGAAGTTTTGAGATGATCTAAACTCCTAGAGATGCTTTGTTGGGAACAGCCAAAACAAAATGAATTATAAAATGGAAGTTTTGAGATGATCTAAACTCCTAGAGATGCTTTGTCCTACATTTTGGAATAAAATAGTCTTTAGTATCACAGTTATTTCTGAATTTCTTTGACTCATTCATACAGCACCCAATTAGTCAAAATGTGTTGGGTTTAAACATGCATGTTTGCATTGCCAAACTCACCCAAGACAACTTTATAGGAAGGACCAATGACCCAAAGTTAAAGTGTTGTTGTGCCATATCTTGATTGTCGAGATGGAATAGAGTTAAAGGCCTACTATCTTGGTTTGATAGCCTAATGTATGCACATAATTATCTCAATGAAATCTAGAAGTGTAATAGGTATCCCAACAAAGTATATGCAATGATTAGTGGGTTTAGAGAGAGGTTCTTGGGAAAGAGGGTAAGAGGAAGCACTGTAGAAGTGTTAATAGTCCTGCAATGTTCTTCATGGCTCTAGATAAAATTTAGTTTTGTAATCTTGCTTATTTCAGTTGACTATGGAAGCTTGGACCCAAGTTGTTGAAGTTTTGACCCCTAGTGGGTTTTGTCAAGGCATTTCTTTGGTTATTCATGCTTAGGTGTTACTTCTCTTATCCATTGGTCAATCATTCATTTTGTTATTGATGCCTTTGTTGGTAGCACCCAAGCAAGCATTGTTGAAATGTTGTCATTGATATCAAAGTATGTTTTGTTCAAGAAGGGAGATTGTTGGAAAAATGATCAATGATGTTAGAGTGAGATTGTTGGAAATATTGTCCTTAGTGACAAAGGATGTTGATGTCAGAGTTTGGGAGATCGTTATATTGGCATTAATGGGAGGCCGACTCATGGAATTTTATTATTTTGAAAGAGGTATAGTTGGAGGTCGACTCATAGAATTTTATTATTTTGAAAGTGGTAATTGGAAGCCAAATCATGAAATTTTATATTGTTATTTGATTTTATAGGGCTGACCTATGTGTTTCGAAAAGAGGTATACAAAGGTTAATTGTGTTTGGAAGTATTTGTGGGAGAAAATGTGTTTGATTTTAATTAGTTTTTGTGCCCAAAGAGGTATACAAAGGTTAATTGTGTTTGTAAGTATTTGTGGGAGAAAATGTTTGTCATTTGAATATATAGAGCAGATTTAAATTTTGTAATTATGAAAGTGCATAAAAATGTTCATCATTCGTTGAAGAAACAACATGCAGAAATTGAATTTTGCTAAAGGGGTTGTGTTGTGAGGTTTTCACACCATTGCCCCAGAAAATTTGAGGACCCCCTATTTTTGAACGGACCTTGGCCTTTTTTCCTTAGATCTCGATATCCAGATGCCTTATCAATTTTTTGGGATTTAGATGGATAATTTTGGGAAATTATTGATGTATTGAGGGCTTGTGTTTCTTGAATTTATTATTAATTTTGGCTATCTTTTGGTAAATTTTGCAAACTCGGATGTTAAAATAGATTAGATAAATGGATTATGTGGCCAAAATTAATTTGAACGAGACCTTTCACCTTTGTTATTTCGAAAATCTAGCCTTTAGAATATGAAATCAGGCCTTTTTCACCCAATGATTTTCGAAAATCTAAGCATTAATTAGAATTTTCAATGCAAATTTATTTGTTGTGCTAGGTCGGCCCCTTAATTGGAGCCCCACGATTTGATATATAGGAGGGCGCCTCCTTCCTCACTCCTCACCATCTCTTCCATATCGAAGCAACAGCAGGGCAGCGAACTAGGGCATCTAGCATTGAGGAGCAGAGCTGTGATTTATATGGGAAAGAACAGCGACTTGTGAGGAAGGAAGGGCCGAATTTGAAGGGCAGTGAAATAGCAGAGAGAGGCAGCGATCTTCATCATAGCTAAGGCCTACGAAAATACAAGGAAGGGCAGCGACTGGTCTAGGAGGGGCGAAATAAATAAAGAGCAGTAAATTTAGGGGCAGCGGACATTCAGAGCATATAGAGGGCCACAAATTGATTGGTGTAAGGGGCAGCGACTTAGTCTCAGGCTATTATCAGATTGGAGGAGCTTGCAGATTGCCAGGGCCTGCTACTAATAAGAGAGGCAGCGAGCCTTAGTGGAAGGACAGGTCCGAATTTGGAAGGCCAGATCTGGCATTGTAGAGGAGCAGATCCGAATTTAGAGGGCAGATCTGGCATAGAAAGGGCGAAAATTGCACATAAAGGCATCACACTTGTAGAAAGAAGGGGCAGAAATAAGTGTTTAGGATGGTAGATGCTAGTGCAAGCAAGAACCCAAAGGGAATTAATACCAAAAGAGACAAGGAAGACATGACGCCAAGACCACCTTCTTCTCAAAATTGAAGCAAGTCGGTGACACCAACATCGGCATCATAGATATGGTACAATTGAGAGATAGGTTGAAAGGAGGCCAGTCCTCTATGACAAAGAAGATCAGTAAGTGTGGAATTGTACAAGGAAGTGTTCAGTATACCCAAGTAGAAGGGCATGATAACGGCCAGGTTCTTTCAAGACAATCAGGATGCGTACCTTGCTCTACTAAGGCAAAATTGGTTGCACGAAGGCAAGAAGGGAGTCACCAAGTCATCGAGGCTCACCAGGTCAGATTTCAAATTAGAGTATGGCGACCTCATTGTGCTTCTCAACCGAGTCACGGGCTCCGCTCAAGGTACACAGTTTGATCCTTGGATGTATTATTTTATTGAAAAATTTGAGAATGGTAAAGAAAGTTTGATTGGGCTAGAATCATTAGCGAGAACTTAGAGTTGCAACTTAGGATAGTGCAAAATCAAAAGCAATTCTACATGGGGTCCTACCTCTTCTATTTGATTGCAAAGCTGTCGGTGATGCTTTGCTAGTCGAACCAAATCCAAATTTGGGGAGATGCACTGCACCACTATGGTTGAGACAGATGCTTATGCCAGGGGGCGAGGTTGTGGCCATCCGAACAGTTGAAGACATTCAAGGGTTAGCCAAAGAGGAAAACACAAGCGAGGAAGCAGGTTTCACTGCAGGTTGGAAGGGATTTGAAGATACTAGAGGCTAGGCAGGGCTTGGCTATTTGTGCAAGCTAGCTTGGTTGGTTTTGAGAAGGGGGTATGGCCATGGCAGGTGCCCCCAGAAACCAAGAGTTTTGAAGCAGAGGGGGTGCATGCAAACCAAATTTGAGTAGGAAGGTTAGAGAAGACCAAGAAGGTTAAGGAAGGCATGGATAATGAAGGAGGAAAGCGAGACGAAGGGTTGAGAGGGGTCAAGTTTGATTTCAAGGTGGTGGCCAAGAGCAAGGCTCTCAAATTGCAAGGAGGTTCAATCCAGGCAAGCCACCGGGGCCAAGGCAAGATTACCCCAAGTGCATAGAGACCTCATGCTTTCAAGGTTAGGACATCAGGTACAAGCAAGTTCCAGTGGTGATGAGAAAGTTTCTAAGCACGAGCTCAAGCATCCAAGGCTTCACCTCATCTCAAGGATTAAATAAATTTATAAGATAAGGTTGATGAGGTGGCAATTTCATGTGCATGCAATCAAATCATGCCAAATGTCCTATGTTCTCATTGGTTGACAGATTATTGTAATTTTCTCATTGGCCCACAAAGTTGGTGCCCTCATGTAATTGGTTGAAAGATGGTAACCCTAGTTAGGGTTTGTAAGGTTTAATCTTGGCCCTTGATTTTGCCCCTTAATCTTGGCCACTCGTAATTTTGAGCCTCCTATATAAGGCCATTTGTTCTCATTTGTAAAAGAGAGTTATGTTGGAGAGTTGTTGCCAAAATACTATCAAAATTGTTCTCTATTCATTGTTGTGGTTTGCATGGTGGATATACATGATCATATTGGTGTATTGCATGTTTCTTCTCATCTCTCAAATTAAAGTAGGATTTCATTTCATGTTGTTAGAGTAGAAGTAGATGGCTAGTTGTATGGTGATGTTAGTGAATGTTTGATAGGGATCTATATACTAGGCCACTAGCATCCTAGCGGCTTGTTAGGAAGCCTTGTGTGGTAATCTAGTCCAATTCCCCTTGAATCATTGCATCTATGGAGGTAGCACCGCTGGCAAGCTTTCATTTGGTTGGATCCCCGTCCATTTGCCAATTTCTTCATTCATAGGAGTAGTAGTAGAGCAGTAAGCAGTTAGTGGTAGGAGTAGTTGAAAGTGAAAGTGATCAAGGAGAAAAGAACAAGTCAAGTACCACCAAGTTATCTTTGAATGAACAACGTAAGCCCGCTTAAGTGATTACCAACAAATCACATTAATATAACTGAGTTAGTATCCACAGGTGTAAGGAACCTTGGAGTTTTCTCATGTTCTGCATGAGTATATACTTTTCAAGAGAGGGTTGAGTGTTTGGTATGCTATATCAAGTATTCAATTGCTATATGTTATGTAGTGGTACAAAACTGACATCAACAGGTTGGTGCCTCCAAAAAGTAGAGGTTGGTGTCTCTTGATGAGTTGGTGCTCAATAGTGGGGATTAGTGTCTCTAGTTTGTTGGTGCCTCCAAATTCTATAAGTAAGGATTGGTGTCTCTAGCAAGTTTGTGCCTGCAAATGTTGTATTTTTTTTTATTGTGGTTAGATTTGAACAATAGATCCAAGTATTCCTTCGTGGTTTTTCCTTGAAAGGGTTTCCACACAAATATTGTGTTTTCTAATATATTTATATTTAAATTTAAATAAGTAAAAGATTTTTTATATCGATTTACCCCCCTTTTAGTATAATTGTGTGGTCATCAATTGGTATCGGAGTGGGTTCCTTAAAAAATAGTCTAACCACTAGAAGGTAGATCTTGAGAGCACACATTTATTGTCAGGAAGGTTTCTTCTCAAATAGAGCTCCATTGTTTGATGGGACAAACTATGCATTCTAGAGCATAAGGATGTGACTTATGGATCTTGGCTTTTATATTTGGCAATTTGTAGTGAATGGTTATATAGCTCCATCCTCCACCAACAGATTGGACTAGAAAGAAGACTAGTGAAAACAAAGCAAAAACTATGAATGCTATCTTGTGCAGTCTAGGAAAATAAGAGGTAGTCAAAGTGGTGCATTGTGCATCAGCAAAACAGATCGTGGACAAACTTCACAACATGTATGAAGGAGATGACAAGGTTAAGAAGGCTAAACTCCAAACTCATAGAAGATAGTTTGATAGTCTGAAAATGAAAGACGCAGAAAATGTTACAGCGTACCTCCTTCATGTGGATGAATTTGCCAACACCATTAGACGACTTGATGAAATCATGAAATGATTGAAGAACCAGTGATTGTGCAAATGGTGCTGAAGTCTCTTCCCTTAAGATTTGATGCCAATATTTATGCCATTGAAAAAGTTGAAGGATCTGAATCCATTAACAATAGATGAATTGCATGGGATCCTCACTGTGTATGAAATGAGGACTTGTCGATGTGAGTTTTGTTCCACTACAACATGCAGAATCAAGTACTTAGTATCTTAGGATGAAACACCAAATCTCCAACTCTCTCTTGAATAAGGAGGCTCATATGCTAAACAATGTAGATGAATTGTGTGATCAAATGAGACAACCTCAAGGTTCCTTCTTACCGTGGACTTCACATTAGTTTTATGATGTGATATGCTGGTTATCACTAAGGGACTTATGCTATTCATTCAATGGATATCACCTACTTTAACAACCCCAATCACTTCCAACCAAATAACTTGCAAGGAAATAAAAGCTATCTAACTCTAAGAATGTAAAACAATGTTGATGATGGGGTGAGCCTCTAACCAATCCTTCTTTCGCCAAGTCGACCAGGCATAGGAGGGTGCTAGTTTCTAAGGATGTAGGAATGATTTTCACATCATCCATATTCATCCAAATACCCTACGAAGGCGCAATCTAAATGAATATTTCCGATAGAAGTTAAACATTTGCAATTTAGGCCCAGACTAACCTTGCACTACTACTCACAACTAGTAAGGTATGGACACTAGCTCCACCATTAATCACCATTCAACAATATCTTTCATTCATCTACTTCTACTTCTACTTGACATGAAATGAAATCCCAATCTAAGTGAGGAATTGAAGAAACCATGCAATACTCCAAAGCAACATTAAGTAATCCACCATGAAGACTAACAATGAATCATCAATTACTTTGATGGCATTATGGCAACAATTTCATCAAGTCTCCTCTCCTACTCAACTTCTACCACTAGCTAACTAACTATTACAAATGAGAAGGCTTTGGCCTTTTGTAGTTGTTCAATTACAATGAAGGGCCTAGATTGTTTCAAAATCAAGGGCCAATATTTATCTTTACAAACCCTAATTAGGGTTGCCACATTATCAACCAATTACATGAAGGCAACACTTTGTGGGCCGATAAGAAAATTACAATGCTTTTGAAAACCAATGAGAAAATTGTACACTTGTCACAAAATGATTGAATGTGCTTGGACACTTGTGACTAAAATTTTTGATAGGTAGAAGACAAGTAGGTGCCACTTCAGCATCCTTATCTCATAGACTTGATCAACCTTTGGTGATGAGAAGATATCTCTTATCTTGATGCTCAACGTTAACAAGCCTTCAATTGTGATGGCATTTTCCCAAATTGCTTCATCTTCTCAAATTTTCTCCATCTTGTTCTTGGAAATTTTCTCATTGCCATGATTTGAACTTGATTGCACTTGTAAACTTGAATCTTGAACTTTTTGAAGTGATGAATTCTTCATGTGGTTGGATTCTTCACAATGAAGTTGGGTTTCTAGAGGAAATTCAAGTTGATGATTTTTTTCTTTCTCGTGTTTTTTTTTGCTTTTTTGAACTCCATCTTGATCTTGTCTTGAATCCTCAAACTTGGTAATCTGATTTTGAAACTCCTCATTTTAAGTCTTCGAGCTTGAGTTTGGTCCCTCCTTCCTTGAAGTCTTGAATTTCCATCTTTCGCTTTCCAAGCCTCTCCTTGCTCCATATTTACCTTGCAAAACAAAGGAAAGATTTCATTAAGCTCATGAAATAATATAATGAAAGAAATTTGAAAGTTTTCATGAAATTACATTGCATCAACATCAAACCTGAAATTTCTCCATTTTCTTTCAAATTTGAACTGAAATTATGTTCAAATCTGGAAAAACAAATGAATTTCATGATATAATGTACCCAGATTTTAGTTTTCCCATCCTCCTTATCTCTAATTTTAGATGAAAATCTGCTCCTCTTAGCCCAGAATCGCTGCTCTTTGAAGGATTTTATTTATCTCTTGTTGATGACCTGCTGTCTTTATGATGGCCCACTTCTTTCACCACAGATTGCTGCCTCTTTTGAGTGAAAAAAAATCGCTGCTTTTTGGATGAAATTCGCTGCCTAAAAGCAGAGGAAAAATCACTTGAGTTCGATGTTGAAATGCATTTATCTTGCCCTCTATATATAGGCGACTTAAGGGCTGAAAGGGCATGTCCATTAGGGGGGCCAATTTGGCTAAATTGAGCCAATAAAATCATTAAATTTGAGTTTCTTTTATTCCATATGCTGGCCAACCTGAATAAGGAAGCAAAATATATTATTTTGTTCATCATTTTATCCAATGTTCGCACCTCCATTTCCTTGCTCGATCAAGCCCGATTCTGGGTGGAATTTTCAACCCCAAGAGCTTTGGAATCCCAAGCAGAGGGCGGAATCCGCCCTCTCCTTGGGACTGGTTCTTTATTTTGGTTCATGCTAATCTTGCCAATTGGATTGCTTAACACCCTCCCTTTTGCTTAGTTTGATTGGAGATGAACTTGGACTTGATTGGAGTTGGAGAGTTTACTATTTGATAGGGGCGAAATTCTTATGGGTCTTCCCAAGAGGATACTAGATTCCGCTATCTTCTCGGGATTACACCTAGTCATGCTTCCAAGTCCCCAATCTCACATGTTTACTTGGATCGAATCTGATCTTTTGTGGGCTGAAAACTATTGCTCTTACCCCTGAAATTCTCCTTTTCATGTCATGTTTTGGGTCAAGCCTTTGGTTGCTAAGGAAAAGGGAGGTGGAAATCTGAGCTTTGTTGGGATTATGAATCCCTAGAGGGCAGCGCATTCCGCCATCCCTCTGGGATTTTTTCATTACCTTTGACCATTGCTATCTTGTCTTGCAAATTCTCCCATTTCATTCATGTTCAATCTGCCCATGCCTTGGATGGATATCAGGCCTCTTGCCTTCAATTCCCACATAAGATTATGCCTTGAATTGCCTTGGCTTGAGGGGGCGGAAATTAGGGGTATGTTGGGATTGAAAATCCCAGGCAGGGAGCGGATTCCAGCCCTACCTTGGGATTTCTCCCCATTTGAACTTAGCTTCTTCTTCATCATTTTGATATCCCATCAACCCAATCAGAATTCTGATTTGGATTTGAAGACAAGTTTCTTTCTTAATCCAATCTGATTTAAGTACCCTTAAAGTCTGATTTTCTCAATCTGATTTTCAGTTTTTCTCCTAAGGATTGGACCTTCAAACCATGCCAAGTTGTTCCTCTATCATCCTAAGACACCCATACTTAGGGTGAATTTGAAGGTTGACTGGGATTTTGAGTCAAGAGAGGAGGGCAGAAATTAGAGGTGTGTTGGGATTATGAATCCCAAGTTGCAGGCGGATTCCGCCCTGTCCTTGGGATTTTTACCTTTACTTTGTCCCAAGACTCAGTCATCTCCCTGCCCTTTCGAAGCCTTCCCCAAGCTTGTGAAATGGATTTGCAAGGGGTTGCCACTATTTTGGCCCTCAATCTCACTCCACCTTAAGTCTGATCTAAATGCTGATGTTACATGCTCATCCTCTTCTCGCTCTCATACCTTGTTTAAGACCAATTGACTTAAAATTTTGCATCACATTCACTGCACCAAACTCACCTTGCTCGCTAAGACAACTTGGCAAATCAACCCCCTCACACCCAAGCTACAGGAGTGAAAACAAAAAAGAGGGGGCCCCCATTTTCAACGGGGTGATGGTGTGAAAACCTCACTACAGGGCTAAAAATGAGAAGCCATTAAAGAGAGAAGCAACCTCCAAAGCTTCAATGAATGTGAAGAATGAAGAGCCTGAATCAAGCAATGAGTCAGATGCAGAGGAAGCCTATTTTGTGAGAAAGCCGATGAAAGGTTCTGGTAGATACAAACCTAAGCGACCATTAAAATGTTTTACACGTAGTAAAGTAGGACATTCTACTGCTAAGTATCCTTATGCAGAAAAGGATGATAATAATGATGAAGGGTATCTTAACAAGAAGAGAAGGAGAAGACACATTAATACAAAAAGATCTTCCGTAAAGATAAGAAAAAGTCTCTACTCCACAACAATTCATCTAACGAGATTGATGAAAGTGTCTCAGACAATGACAGAGAAGAAACTCTGTTCATGGCAGCAGAAACAAGGGTTGATGTCATGAAAGGTGAAGATAGTTGTGTGAAAGAAAAGATGGATTCAGAAGAGGAAGATGTTGAAATTGAAGAGGAAGTGGATCTCCTAGAACTCATTTGTCCTCTAAGTGAGATCGAGAAGCTTAAGAAAAAGAATTTGAAACGAAAATTGCAGCTACAGGAATATAAGAAGAGGACTGTGATTCGAAAGCAAAAATGTCACAAAGCCTTGAGGAATCAGAAAAGAGCATCATCAACCTGAAGATTCAACTAGAAGAAGCTAAGGACATGGAAGAGGTGGTGAGAATTCAGCTAAAGACAAACTAAGAAGACTGTGAGAAGCTAGACTGTGATTGTTACCTTGAGGAAGGAACTAGATAAAACAACTGCTCAGCTGAATAGAAGCTTGAAGTTTGAGAAGAGTACTGAAATTCTAGATGACATTATCAATTGCCAAAGAGCACCATTCATTAAGATTGGTCTTTGCTATGAAGAAAATCAGAAGAAGATTGAGGAAAATCAGAATCCATAGGCTACAAAACCACCAAAGAAGACAAATGCAGAATAGCCTAAAAGCTATACAAATGCACTCCAAGGGACTGTTAAGACCGAAAGCAGCAGGAAGAAAGAAGATGATGTTCCTCAAATTGACAACAAGGCTTTCAGAAGAACATTTCTTCCAAGACAGCCTCATATGATGAGGTTCCAAATTTTTTCCTTTGGTTTTTCCCTGTAATCATTTTTGTCATAAGGCAGCTGAGTGTAGGGCAAATGCAATAAATAATTTTGTGTGGAACAAAAACAAGAGCTCTTTTGGGTTCTTAGAAACTTCAATTCATTTGCTCCTTTGTTGGATTACAATGTCATATTTTATAAGGCCAACAACTTTGGTCATATAGCATGTTTTTTGTAGAAGCAGTCTTGTGAACCTCCTAGATAGAATTAGAAAGTGGATGCCCTTGCTAAACATAAGAACTTACGAAAGTTTGGAAGAGGAAGCAAGAGCAAGAAAAATAAAAGAAAGAGAAGTCTATGCCAGTGCAAACTGCTTTTCATGTCCAAGATGAAGGAAACTAATGCTGCATTGAGTGGACGCTCAAGCCACATCACAGGGTAGAAGAGCAAGTTTATCACTTTGAAAACAATAGATGGTGGTATTGTGAAATTTGAAGATAATGCTATAGAGAGGATAACTAGGAAGGGTACTCTTAGCCTAGATAATGGAAATACTAAAACAGAAAATGTATTCTGTCTTGAAGGTTTGGAGTATAATCTTCACAGTGTTTGTAAATGTGTGATCTAGGACATACCCATACTTTTCATGCTCAAGATTGTGAGATCAGGAAGGCAAGTATAGGAAAATTAGTAGCAGGGGTAAATAGAACAACAAATAATCTGTAATGTCCCCTTTTTGGGGTACATTATATTGTGCTGTGTCGTTAGCCTTTTTACCTTGGTCCGGAGGGCTAACCGTGGCGTGGCAGTACTCCAGGAGATAATTGGCCTAGGTGGTTTCAATTCCAAGCCAATCGGAGTAGTTTCTGTAGGTTTCCAGGGTACTTATATTTATAGTAAGTCAACATGGTTCAGAATTCTCGGTTTTTCAGTAGTAGACTTGGAGTGTTTCACCGAGAGCTTTCCGACGAGCTATCACACGTCGGCATCCGAGCTCGTTTTGGGCCTCCGTTTTAATGCCGAAAGATTCTTCACTTTATTTATTATTTCACTTTATAACTCAATGGTCATTTTATTTAAAAAGTGACTTAAAGTGAAATTATAAAGAGACGAATTGGGAATATGAAGAGTCACAGTGGGGAAAATGAAGAGTCACAGTTGCAGCCATAAGAGGAGGTTGAGAGTCTCATTTCAGTATGCTTCAGTTTATGAATTTTTATCTCTCGAGAATTCGAGAAGCTTCAGCTATCGAATCAGAAATCCGAGGACATAAATCTTCAGTATTTTTTGGTGGATTGGACGGAAACCGATTCATCTCCGGTGCGGATTCACATCAGAGTCCACCATTGCTTTACAGGTTCTTATCATCCAGTCTTATTGTTCTTTGCTGTATTTCAGATTGGATATTGTAATTCTTGGTTATTGTATTGCTGATGTATAATACAAAACCATATTTCTGGGTTATTTCATGAGAATGTATTTTCTGGTTATATGAATATATCTGCTGGTTACTGTTATTGGTTCAACGGTTATTTGCATGTTCTATTGGTTTTCAAATCTGCATAAGATTTATTGGTAAAAATCAGTAAATGGCCGGTTAGGGTCATTTTAGTGGTATCAGAGCTTAGTATTCTGCCAGCCTGTGAGGTTTTTGGATCAAGGGATAAGAATTTGAAGAGATTTTCTGAATATTATTTGTTACAGAGTTTTAGCAGTGTATGAGGTTTTTCTTCAGATTTTTCTAGTTGCAGTATTTTTCAGAAAGAAGTTAGCTCACATTTTTCAGAAAGAAATTAGTTGTTGTGGGAAGTCAAATAAGCTTGGCTTCGTAGTAAGTAGAAGAAGTTTTCATTACAGTAGTTGATTGTTCAGGAGATGTTGGCAGCATATTGATTCCAATATGATATTTTGTATCTATGGTCTGGTCGTTAGCGTGAAGGGAGATTAAAAGTGGGCTTAGCTTTGTCAATACTCTACCCATGTGGGAAGTTATCTTCATGACCTGCTGGGAAATAGTTTTTATACCATTTGTGCTGAGCCAGACCAACCACCGTGAGCGTGCTAGTGATTGGGGAAGGCCGCCTTCTATATTGGTGGGCTGTGTTGACAGCGGGTGTGAAGTTTTGGTGCCTTACGCACTTCTCGGCAGGGAGCAAGTCACTATGGTGCCATGAGAAACCAGCACACACAAGAGACTGCAACTCAGTTGGGAATCCCAGTGTTGGCAGCGCTTGTGTCGGTACGTGAGGAATCACTGCTGTCATTTCCAAACAACAACCTTCGTGACTAGGTTACAGGTAGCAGCGGGTTACCATTAGACATAACAACAGTCAATGATGTATGCCAGCAACTGCACGTCCAGGCAGCAGCCGGTTCAACCAGGCACTGCTACTAGTCGTTGACACACTAGGTGCATATCTTGGTCAAACTTATTCTAACTGTCGGTGCATTTGGTATAATACGATACGAGATTGAATGCTGAAGGTTGTTTAATTGGTTTATAATTGAGACTACATTGTCGTGATTGAATATCAATAAAATTGCAAATCCTTGAGTCACTGTATATGATAAATTTCTATCTGGTCCAGCACTAAGGAATTAGTAAATTTATGTATATGTGTTCCTACACCCCCGAGAATTTTAAGCATAAACAAACGTGTGTGTGCTTCACAATGAACTAGATTATTCTTTTTATCTCCAACATCCAAAATCATTTGCAATCACCTCTCGACTCAACACAGTATTGCGAGTATATTCTCAGCACTTCCGTAACACCCACACACAGGTGTCTCATACAGTGTGGGTCTTAGGTGAGCACGGTATTAGTGGAACGACAGTCACATTTTCCAAAGCTACGCATCCAGTAAGGGTCTCGACTGGTTTGGTCACAATCAGAGTTCAACGCCCAAGGTTGAGCTAGTGCGGGAAGTCCTGCAATCCCCGAACAGAAAGGAGACCACTTCGCCTATGTGTTTTGTCATGTGTGCATCATCCGAGCTTGCACGGGTGGAAGAATGTGAATACAACACACAGTAAGCAGGGAGCAGTAAGCGTCCCCTTCGAAAGGTGTAGTCACACTCACGTGAGGCAGAAGTGAGTAATCGTGACTGGCAAGAAGACACAACGAGCGATACAGGCTGGTCACACAGAGGTTAGTGCCCGCATACGATTCTTTGGTGTCGTGCTTGCAGCACGTCCCCATATAGACGTGCCTTACTTTGGTAGCACCCAATGATTATTTTCTTATTGTTTCGTTTTTAACATATTTGTTGGGAGCTTTGCTGTTAGAGCTAAAGGGACTAAGACACATACAGAAAAACATTGGCACTACTAATAGTCATGTTGCAGGCGTGTGATTAATAATCTTCAGGTCGAAGTGTGCCAAATAAGGAGGAATATATGAGTGTGTGCGCAGGATAGGAAGCTACTGCAAATGGTTGCACAACGAACAAGTTCTTGAAGCTTACAGTCGCAATAGGCCTCCGCGTGATGCTTGTGGCATCACTGTTGTAGACACAAGGAATGTCTGCACACTTGGGCCAGTCACAGGATGTCGTCACAGTAAACACGACAGAGTCAGTCCAGGGATAAACCTAGCCACCCAGAAACACAATACGGATTTCAGGGAGAAAACTTGTAAGTCTGAATTTGATACCTGCCTTCATTTACTGTGAAGCAATAAGAAAACGTTTCTGTTCATCTCTTAATGTGGTGAAACTCTTTGTCTTAAATCTCCCAGAATTAGTATGTTTGACTGCTTATGTTGATGTTATTGGTAAAATCTGTATGAGCAAACCCGAACGCGATGTCGCTGGTTTAAGTTAAAAGGCCCATTTACTATAAGCAACTCCAGTATAAACGAAACATCACCAATAAATCAAATAAACACCTACAGCTAAGTCAGATTATTTCAGATCATGATTATGTTAAAATCTTAACAAGACTTCCAGACTGAAACTCATAGTTAGTTTTCGGATTTGCTCAAGAAGTGTTGGGAAGATCAGAATTAGTATTGCAGTAACAACATTTCACAGTCACAGAAGTGATTTAGTCCCTTACGTAAAGCTTGGTGAAATTTAAATAATGGAGACCTTGGAAAGTCCCCTATTCTCTAAGGAATTCAATGGCACATTTTACGGTGTGCAACTTAGAGACATTCAGAAAGAAATGGAGATAGGAAATGAATTGTGTTGCCTTGGATGGCAATTAGAGGAGCAGAAAATTACAAGCAGCATGCTGGCCAAACTAAATGAAATAAACTCATATCTATTCAGGATAGATCAATCAGATTGCAGGCTTTTTAATTGGGCCATGCATCCCACAATGGTTGCCTTAGTGCAACGCAGATTAATGAGTCATCCACTTCAAGATGTTAGGCTTGTAGTCGCCTCATGTCTCAGTGAGATCACTCGAATTACAACTCCTATCATTCCTTACACCGAGCACATTTGGAGACAGGTGTTACAGCTGATTGTAGACAACTTAGATGGTGTGAGATATGACAAAGATTCTACTTTTGATAAGCAGGTAAAAATCTTGGAGTTAGTGGCAAGCACTAGAGTCTTCAGTCATATGTTGAATCCAGGTTATGGTAAAATGATTCAACAATTATTTCAATGTCTCCTAAATAATTACAGGGAGCATCTGAAAGGGTAAAGACATTCATAAGGACTATCTTATCCTCAATCTTAGATGAGGACTATGACATATGCAAACAATTACAATCTGAATTGTTGGCAATATGGAGAGGAGGAATAAGGTACGCATCCACGGTATATGAACTCTCAGCTGAATCAATCAAGCTTCAGGTTGAAAGAATCATGAGTTCATTGTTTGAAAATGAACGAGTCTCATTAGGCTTACAGGTTGCAAGATCTTTGGTGATAGGCCGGGACCTAGTAAGTACAGGGCAGATTTGTTTCTTATGCCAGGAGGGCTGGTCACAGGGGCATGTTTGCAAGGTTGATCAAGGGGAAGATAGATGGCAGCCTAGTGATAGAAACATTACAGTTGAGACTACCCCACTTTCGGGACATAGTGGTGAGTATTTAGAACTTTACTTTGGTGACTTGATGGCGAAGTTTGATAACTCTAGGGTTATAGGTTGTGGTAACCAGTTGGGGACATTCAACGATTCCGGTAATGAGGAATCGTGTGACTTCTTTAGCAACACTTCACTTTTGCATCACATTGATATGGATGACCCATTTGGCAGTACATCTCGGGGTAACACTGATGAGAAGTGTGTCTTAAAGAGTCAGCTGAAAGTTAGTGACGATGCCATTATTGCAGCGCTTGTTCACCATGACAGCACTCACCGGATCATTGATGATCTGTACAGGACAGCTCAGAGAGATAGAGGGCAAGACGACATAAGGATTGGATCCTATACTGCAGATTTATAGAGGGTCAGATTAACATTTGAGGGTTGGAAATTAGAGTATTTGAGACTACTTACAGACCGTGGCCACCTGTTACAGGTTGCCGGGACATATGTTGAGCAGTTGAGGAATAAGGAGGTTGAGGTCGATAAGCTCAATAGGGAGCTTAGTGCTACTCAGGGCATGTCGGAGCATACTCGTATTGCTCTCCAAGAGGCGAGAAATCATATTGTGGTCTCTAGCCAGTGCAGGGAGCAGGATGACAGGGATAGGTCTGAATTCTATCAGGAGGTGATTCTGGAGCTTGACAACATACATCAGACCTATGACTTGGACAATTATCCAAGATCTTTGGGTCACAAAGAGTTCCTTGATGAGTTAGACCACTTCCAGACGATGGATAACTCCTTATTTGAGATGGGTGCCGAGTGGACATTTGACAATCCCTTCTTTGAGATAGATGAGGGAGATACTTCCTATTCCATGGATAAGGACGAGATTGATTGCAGGGTCTGGGACCCAGGTGCAGTTATCAGAGGTGAGCCTTGGTCACCAGGTTGGAGTAGCGGGATGAGCTCAATTGATGAGCAGTGTGGTTTGTATACCCACAGTCCAGGAGAGGTAGTTATGCCTTGTGGCATGATGAGTGATATGTCTTTTCTTACACTACCACTCGGTGATGATGTTGATCAAGTAGGACTTATTCAGTACGGGGTTATCGAGTTTGGCATGCTGGTTGGTGTGAATTTTTCACACAATGGTATACATTGTATTACTCCGGGTATTGAGAGACAGTCATGGAGTCCTTATGCTGATTTGGGGTTTCCAATAGAGCTGTTCAGTGCATCGCAGGTGGAAGCCTTATCCGACAGTTTTGACAGTTTGCCTCTTCAGCGCAGTTTCTGGTCCAGGCTACAAATCAGAGGGGCATACTTGAGGTCGGTTTTCATTTTTGGAGCCGATTGGTATAAGATTTAGTTTTCTCCGGCATATGACCGTAGAGGCGTGGGAGATCCCAGTTGGAGTGACGTTCTCAGTTGGGTTGAGACCTTTCTTACATATGACAGCAGCACAGGGCAGATTGGTTCGATAGATCCTGCAAATATTTGGGATCCTGACATTATATGGGCTGTTGTTTGGTTATTGTATGAGTGGCTTCACAGATCGGAGCATAATGACTGGGTTAGTTTCACACGACAGGTTGGTGGAGCCGCTTCCCTGAGGTTGGTTTGGGATCCAGGTATTTGATCTCAGCATGCAGATACCGATTGCTTGAGGGCAAGCAATCTCCTGGAAGGGATGATTGTAATGTCTCCTTTTTGGGGTACATTATATTGTACTGCGTCGTTAGCCTTTTTACCTTGGTCCAGAGGGCTAACCGTGGCGTGGCAATGCTCCAGGAGAGAATTGGCCTAGGTGGTTTCATTTCCAGGCCAATCGGAGCAGTTTTCGCAGGTTTCCAAGGTACTTACTATTTATAGTAAGTCAACAGGGTTCAGAATTCTTGGCTTTTCAATAGTAGAATTGGAGTGTCTCATCGAGAGCTTTCCGGCGAGCTATCACACGTCGGCATTTGAGCTCGTTTGGGCCTCCGTTTTAATGTTGGAAGATTCTTCACTTTATTTATTATTTCACTTTATAACTCAATGGTCATTTTATTTAAAAAGTGACTTAAAGTGAAATTATAAAGAGACGAATTGGGAATATGAAGAGTCATAGTGGGGAAACTGAAGAGTCATAGCTGCAGCCATAAGAGGAGGTTGAGAGTCTCATTTCAGTATGCTTCAGTTTATGGATTTTTATCTCTCCTTGAGAATTCGAGAAGCTTCAGGTATCGAATCAGAAATCTGAGGATGGAAACCTTCAGTATTTCTTGGTGGATTGGACGGAAACCCAATTCATCTCCGGTGCGGATTCACATCAGAGTCCACCATTGCTTTACACGTTCTTATCATCCAGTCTTATTGTTCTTTTCTGTATTTCATATTGGATATTGTAATTCTTGGTTATTATATTGCTGATGTATAATACAAAACCATATTTCTAGGTTATTTTATGAGAATGTATTTGCTGGTTATATGAATATATCTGTTGGTAACTGTTATTGGTTCAACGGTTATGTAATGTCCCTTATCGACTGCAAAGATAAACCATAGATTCACAATTTGGAGTAAGTTAGCAATGGATAGAGTAAGGACATTTATGACAGTTTGTAACCTTGCAATCATAAGAGAACATCAAACATAATTCATTTCACATGTATTTATATTAAAGTGATTTATTTATGCCTATAACTTCTAATGGTTTTAGAGCAGAAAATGTTGGGGTTTGGTCAGATGATTCCTTTCTAAGCCCAAGAGCGGAGCTTTGGCCCTCTTGGCCTTGGGTCATCTTCTAATGCTCCCAAGGTGGTATACTTAGCGAATTGTCTGACTATTCCCGGGTTCGTCATGTTTAGTTCAGTAGGATAGGAATGGTGAGGTTGGATAATCCGGACCTTGACTAGTTCACTCTAAGTCCAAGAGCGGGACTTTGACCCTCTTGGCCTTGGTGTTGTGACTTGACTGCTACCAAGGTGGTGTCCTTAGGTGACCGTCCAATGCCTTCTTCCAAACCTTCAGCATCTTATCCCAACTGAACTTGTATATCTCCTACATTGATAGAGTAATTGTGCATATAGAGGAAGAGGAAAAAACACTGTGTATCTATACTAAATTAAGAAATGTTTACATAGGCTTACTTAGCAATATTTTGTTCAATTCTCCTGGACTACAGGATGAACCTCGATTATCATTTATTAAAACAATCATTCTTTGCAGTATTATTTATCAATCTGGAAAGTTCTTATTCTACATGATTCCGTTAATCAATATTATGTATAGCCTTAGAGTACGGGTTTTACCAGATTTACAACATAGCTGAAATGTGTCGTGTACGTCCCTGTCTTCTTGCTTTGGCACTGCTGGTGTTATACGGTGGGCTCGAATGCTCTTACAATGATTCTGCCTCGATGGGATATGGTCGGGATTCTTGCTCCAAGACGCAAATATTTATAGTAATCTCTGAACCAGGTATATATATGTCCTCCGCTTTATTGTATGCTCCTTTGTATTCTATTAATAATACTGTCGTGTTCTATTCTTCCTGTATTCTCCTATGTCCTTGCTTTATACCTTGCGAGCATGCGTCTATGCATTGGTCGTGTCTCTTCCGCCCTTTAAAGTCGAGTTTTTTGTATAGTTTTTAACTTAATCATTGGCTAATATAAATTTATATCCAACGTAGGATTATAGTTTGGTATTTCTTAATATGAGTTAATAATTTAATTGTTCACTATGGATTATATTAATTATTCATCGTGGGCTTATATGAACTTATATTATTAATGTGAGTTAATAATTATAGGTTAATTTATTATTACTATATCATTTACATTGATAAGTGAAATATTTAATATTCTTAATTAATAATTATCTAATATCTAATATTTAATATTTAATAATTAACTATTGATTAATTAACCAATCAAACTTGATATTAAATAATTGCTTAATAATTATCTATTAATCAATTAAAATAATATTTTAGATAATTGCTTAAAAAAAGATGATATTAAATAATTGCTTACTAATTATCTATTGATTAATTAATCAATTATACATCAATTATGGTTCATGACAGTCCTTCCCTCCCAAATTTGCTTGTCCTCAAGCAATTTCGGATGGGAAGTGATCTCTTCTCCTACCCATGAAGCATCTTCTTTTGGTAAATTTTTCCATTTAACCAAGTATTCCGAAATAATGCTATTCCTCAATTTCTTGTCACGCTTGTCAAGGATAATTTCGGTTACCAAGACAAGCTTCCCTTCCTCGTCTACTGGTGGCAATTCAGCACATGGATTGATTTGTTGCCCTAATGCCTTCTTAAGTTTGGATACATGAAAAGTATTGTGGATTTTGCTGCTTCCAGGCAGTTCAATTTTGTAGGCTACTTCACCTATCCTTTCCAGGACCTTGTATGGCCCATAGAATCTAGGTTTCAGTTTTTCTGCTCCGCTCGTCTTGATTGACGTTTGTTTGTAAGGTTGGAGTCTTAGGAAAACCATATCCCCCACTTCAAATGTCCTCTCTACACGCTTCCTATCAGCGTATATCTTCTGTTGGTTCTGCGCATGGTGGAGATTGTCTTTTAGAGTCTTCATCAAATCCACATTATGTTGTATGAAGTCTTTAGCTCCTGGTACTGTACTTAACCATAGATATCAAATTTCCGAAAGAGGTAGCCTCATATCCATACAATGCTTTAAAGGGGTTCATGCCAATAGACATGTGATAGGTAGTATTGTAACAATGTTCTCCTAAATGCAACCATTTGATCCATGCATTTTGTTGTCCTGTGACATAATTCTAGAGATATCCTTCTATCCACTTGTTTACAATTTCTGTTTGCCCATCTGTCTGGGGATGATAGCTGGTACTTGGAGTTAGGTTCGTTCCTTCTAATCGAAACAATTCTTGCTAGAACTGACTTAGGAAACGACAGTCTCTGTCACTAATTATGTTCTTTGGTAATCCATGGAGTCTAAAGATTTCTTTGAAAAAAACTTCTGCTATCTGTGAGGCTTTGTAGTCTGTTGCTATTGCAAAAAAGTGTGCATATTTGGTTAGACGATCCACTACTACATAAATACAATCTTTCCCTTGCACCTTAGGTAGGCCAGTGATGAAATTCATCGAAATACTCTCCCATTTTTGGTTAGGAATAGGTAATGGTTGCAAAAGGCTAGCTGGGGGGTTTTGTTCGGCTTTGTTTTTTTGGCAAATCATACATTCCTGAACATATTTCAACACATCCTTCTTAAGACCCTTCCATGAGAATCTTTCCCTTATCTGTTTATAAGTTTTGTAGTACCCTGGATGACCTGCTAGTGGATTATCATGATATTCTTTCATAATTGTCCATTTCAATCTTGAATTTGGAATGAGAAATATTCTACCTTTATATAAGATGAGTTCATCTACTATCTTGTACTCATCATTTGGTAATTTTCCCTCGAGTATCTCATGGGCTTGAGGGTCTTTTGCATATTCGGCAGTAATATTATTTTTCCAATCCCCTATGATGCTGGATAGGGTGTTTATGTAGCCATGTCTAGACAGAGCATTTGCTACAATATTATTAGCCCCTTTGACATACTCTATGTCGAAATCGTAAGCCTGAACCTTGCTCACCCATTTCTGTTGCCTATCATTAAGATCTTTTTGGTTCATGAAGAATCTCAAACTATTATGATCTGTTTTAACTTTGAACTTCCCACATATGAGGTATTGTCTGAACTTGGCTAGAGCATGCATTATAGCCAACATTTCTTTGTCATAAATAGAGTAGCGTTTCTCGACATCTGTAAGTTTGCGACTTTCAAATGCTATAGGATGTTTATTTTGTATGAGAACTGCTCCTATTCCTTCACCTGATGCATCACATTGAAGTTCAAAGGGTATTGTGAAGTCTGGAATAGCTAATACCGGACACGTGCTCATATCTTCTTTTAGTTTCTCAAAAGCTTGTTGTGTTGCATCACACCACGTAAATGCTCCTTTCTTAGTTAAATCTGTGAGGGGGGCAGCTATCTTTGAGAAACCTTTGACAAAACGTCTATAGTAACTACATAATCCCACAAATCCCCTAAGTTGCGTTAGGGTTTTGGGTTTTGACCAATCTTTGATTGCCTTGATTTTTTCATCATCAACACTCACTCCCTTTGCATTGATTTTGTGCCCTAGATAGAGAATCTCTTCTAACCCAAATTCACATTTTGAAGCTTTAGCGAACAAGGATTCTGATTCTAAAGTACTTAGCACTTCTTCAATATGTTTGATATGTTCTACCCATGTCTTGCTGTAGATGAGAATATCATCAAAAAATACAAGTAAAAACCTTCTGAGCTGCTTCCGAAAAATGTGATTCATGTATGACTGAAAAGTAGCTAGGGCATTAGTGAGGCCAAATGGTAGGACTAGAAATTCAAAATGCCCATAATGACACTTAAAGGCTGTTTTATGAACATCTTCTGTTCTCATCCGAATTTGATGATACCCTGATCTGAGATCAATTTTTGAAAAGTATTGAGCTCCATGTAATTCATCAATCAACTCATCAATTCTTGGTATAGGATACCGATTTTTTATAGTCTTCTTGTTAAGAGCTTTGTAATCTATACACATTCTAAAAGTTCCATCTTTCTTTTTTACCAAGACTACAGAAGATGCAAAGGGGCTGGTGCTAGGTTGAATATGGCCCATTTCCAACAATTCTTTAATGGTTTTCTCTATTTCTATACACATTTCTTATAAGGTGTGGTTATCACCAGTCGGGCTCCTACTTCCAATTCTATGGTATGTTCAAAACCTCTTTGAGGGGGCAGTTCTGGTGGAATATCTTCAAAGACCTTTTTATGCTTTATTAAGATTGGTTGAATATCAGCATGGATTAATGGATCTTTGGATGAAGATTTATCCATTATCATGCACTGCGCAACCCATTCTACTTGGTTATGTCTGAATATCCTTTCCATTCTATTACATGTAATTACCTTTGGGGATCTGTTAGGTAATCCTTTTAAGACAATTTCTTGCCCTTTATGATTAAAGCAAATCTCCAAATTAGGTTGATCCATAATGAAGCGCCCTAATGAGTGTATCCACGGCATTCCCAGAATTACATCATTTTGTAGATTTACCACATAAAAATCTCCTTGAATAGTGTGCTTATCCACGATGATTTCTAATTGGGGTATAATTTTTGTACATGAGTCAATATTCCCATTTGCTAGTGCTACCTTGAACCCATTGAAGTCTTTAGTCCCTAATTTCCTTTTGGATACAAGATTTCTGCTAATAAAGTTATGTGATGTTCCACTATCCACAAGAGCAATTACTTTTTGACCTTTAAGGGTTCCTTCGATTCTGAAAGGTCGATGTTCATTGACTTGGGATATTATTGCGAGGGACCCATGCTCTTCCTCATTTAGCTTAGCTCGTTTGGTAGGAACTTCTTTTTCTTCATCCAAGGTGACTTCTATGTTATGCATTCTGCTTTCACAAAGGTGTCCGGGTTTCCATGGTTCTCTGCATTTGAAACAGAGCTTATTCTTTTTTAATTCATCACGCTGTTCCCGGTTTTTGATTCTTCTGCATTTATGTCCATGTTCCCATGGTTCGTTGCAATGGTAACAGGGTCTTTTCTTCAGGGGTTCTTTTTGGTGCTTATCTTTTCCATGGTAGTGGTTGTTTGTAGTGGAGCTCTTTGGTTTGTCCTTTGAAGGTTGATAATCAAATTTCTTTGCCTTTGCAATGGCTTCATCCAAACTTGTGGGGTCCATGGCACTGATTATGCTGCGGATGGAATCTTTTAATCCTTCTACAAAGAGGTATGTGAGTCTTTCTTGTGAAATTTCAGGTACCATGTCTGCTAGTTTTTGGAAATCAGCAGCGAATTCTTCAACTGTTCCTTGTTGCCTAAGCTGTGTTAATTCTTTAAAATACCATTGTGGATGTTTTTGTTCAAACCTCTTGGTGGGTCTTTGTGTAAATTCATCATAAGAGGTTATATGTTGATGGCCTTGTGAGGTGAGGCCGTGATGCCACCATTCATGGGCTGCTCCTATTAAATGCAATACTGCAAATTTGATAGCATTTTCTTCCGTCATCGGACTTAGTGATAAATATGTGTCTAGCTTTTGAATCCATGCCTGGGGTGAGAGTTTCCCGGAACCGTCAAAGTTCGGGAGGGTTATCTTACTTATTTTCTCCTTGAGATCTTTATCTGCTGGTTTCTTACTTTTGACCTGAGTATTTTCTTTCATCTTCGCCTCACAATAGTCTTTGAAGGACACATGGCTCCTTAGATCGGGGTCTAGTCTTGAATATGCTACTAAAATTTCATCAACATTATCTTGGGATGGTGCAATTGTATCTTCTCCCATGATTTTGTGGTCTTGTCTGGGTAAGAAAGAAGGTCTTGTGGGTCTGTAATGTGATGTTTTAGGCTAGAAGTGATTACTATTATTATTATTGCTTTTTGAATGGTGGGAATTTGTTTCTCTTCCATTGTTGGGGCGAGATAAATTGTTGCTTAAGCTTTGTATGGTTTGGAGAAGAAGTTGATTAGATTTTTCATTTTGCTCCATGAGGGCTTGAGTGGTTTGGGCTGCTTGTTCTATGAGAGCTTGGGTGGTTTGCGCTGTTTGCCCCATGAAAGCTCTCAGTTCATTATTTAGTTGTTCGCTCATTTTACTTCCTTTTCTTGTATATTTTTGCATTAATTAAGTTAACAGGGTGGCAGGATTACTGCTCTGATACCAATTGTAATGTCCCTTATCGACTGCAATGATAAACCATAGATTCACAATTTGGAGTAAGTTAGCAATGGATAGAATAAGGACATTTATGACAGTTTGTAACCTTGCAATCATAAGAGAACATCAAACATAATTCATTTCACTTGTATTTATATTAAAGTGATTTATTTATGCCTATAACTTCTAATGGTTTTAGAGCAGAAAATGTTGGGGTTTGGTCAGATGATTCCTTTCTAAGCCCAAGAGCGGAGCTTTGGCCCTCTTGGCCTTGGGTCATCTTCTAATGCTCCCAAGGTGGTATACTTAGTGAATTGTCTGACTATTCCCGGGTTCGTCATGTTTAGTTCAGTAGGATAGGAATGGTGAGGTTGGATAATCCGGACCTTGACTAGTTCACTCTAAGTCCAAGAGCGGGACTTTGACCCTCTTGGCCTTGGTGTCGTGACTTGACTGCTACCAAGGTGGTGTCCTTAGGTGACCGTCCTATGCCTTCTTCCAAACCTTCAGCATCTTATCCCAACTGAACTTGTATATCTCCTACATTGATAGAGTAATTGTGCATATAGAGGAAGAGGAAAAAACACTGTGTATCTATACTAAATCAAGAAATGTTTACACAGGCTTACTCAGCAATATTTTGTTCAATTCTCCTGGACTACAGGATGAACCTCGATTATCATTTATTAAAACAGTCATTCTTTGCAGTATTATTTATCAATCTGGAAAGTTCTTATTCTACATGATTCCGTTAATCAATATTATGTATAGCCTTAGAGTACGGGTTTTACCAGATTTACAACATAGCTGAAATGTGTCGTGTACGTCCCTGTCTTCTTGCTTTGGCACTGCTGGTGTTATACGGTGGGCTCGAATGCTCTTACAATGATTCTGCCTCGATGGGATATGGTCGGGATTCTTGCTCCAAGACGCAAATATTTATAGTAATCTCTGAACCAGGTATATATATGTCCTCCGCTTTATTGTATGCTCCTTTGTATTCTATTAATAATACTGTTGTGTTCTATTCTTCCTGTATTCTCCTATGTCCTTGCTTTATACCTTGCGAGCAGGCGTCTGTGCATTGGTCATGTCTCTTCTGCCCTTTAAAGTCGAGTTTTTTGTATAGTTTTTAACTTAATCATTGGCTAATATAAATTTATATCCAATGTAGGATTATAGTTTGGTATTTCTTAATATGAGTTAATAATTTAATTGTTCACTATGGATTATATTAATTATTCATCGTGGGCTTATATGAACTTATATTATTAATGTGAGTTAATCATTATAGGTTAATTTATTATTACTATATCATTTACATTGATAAGTAAAATATTTAATATTCTTAATTAATAATTATCTAATATCTAATATTTAATATTTAATAATTAACTATTGATTAATTAACCAATCAAACTTGATATTAAATAATTGCTTAATAATTATCTATTAATCAATTAAAATAATATTTTAGATAATTGCTTAAAAAAAGATGATATTAAATAATTGCTTACTAATTATCTATTGATTAATTAATCAATTATACATCAATTATGGTTCATGACAGATTATTTGCATGTTCTATTGGTTTTCAAATCTGCATAAGATTTATTGGTAAAAATCAGTAAATGGCCGGTTAGGGTCATTTCATAATCTATATGTTATTAGTGAGATCAAGAGAGAAAAATGCTATACATTTTAAATGGATGAAAGTTGGTTATGGCGTAGAAGAATGGACTATATGAATTTTTGATAACCAGACACTATTCAAGTCAATGTTTCACAACATATTATATGTAACAATATCAAGGCCAAACATTATGCAAGGGAGACTCATGTGCAAGTAGTCAAAAGAATATTCAAATACTCAAAAGGCATTTTGGATGTTGGTTTGTGGTATCTCAGAGGTGAAAATTTGACTTTAGCAGCATATACAAATGTAGATCAGGCAAGTAGTGTTTGATGATAGCAGCATGTCATATTGCACACAACTTCATGTTGTAGAGGCAGAACACCTAGCGGTAGTGTCATGCTGCAAGCAATTTGTTTGGATGAAGTAGACATTGAAAGATAGTAAGGTAGCAAAATAGAATGGCAGGCTGGAGTATCTCAGATAAATATTCTGACTGCTTAAGGAGAAGCACAAATTCAGGAGGAGCTAATGACTGTATTATCTTTCAGCCCTGTAGATTTCTTGGTGACATGCTTTCAGAATACAACTCAGACAAAGAGTAGCTAGTGGATTTCCAAAAGAGGGACAGTTACAAGAGAGGGGAGATTGAGGCCATTGATGTCAAGAGGAAGAATTACGTAAAGGGGGAGATTCTTTGTAATAATGTTGGATGTCCCTTTGGCATTGATCAAAGGGGGGGAGTTACAAAAAGGGAGAGCATTGTAGAAAGAGGGAGTATTATGTCAAAGTAGAGAAGATTCAAGTCAGAGAAGATTTGATATAGAGCAGATTTTGTGAAGTGTGAAAGTTTAGAAAAATGTTCATCATTTGTTGAAGAAGCAACATCTAGAAGGTGAATTTTGCAGAAGAGGTTGATGCCTCCTGTAGATTTCTTGGTGATATGCTTTCAGAGTACAACTCAGACAAAGAGTAGCTAGTGGATTTCCAAAAGAGGGACAGTTACAAGAGAGGGGAGATTGAGGCCATTGATGTCAAGAGGAAGAATTACGTAAAGAGGGAGATTCTTTGTAATAATGTTGGATGTCCCTTTGGCATTGATCAAAGGGGGAGAGTTACAAAAAGGGAGAGCATTGTAGAAAGAGGGAGTATTATGTCAAAGTAGAGAAGATTCAAGTCAGAGAAGATTTGATATAGAGCAGATTTTGTGAAGTGTGAAAGTTTAGAAATTTTTTTTTGTCATTTGTTGAAGAAGCAACATCTAGAAGGTGAATTTTGCAGAAGAGGTTGATGCCTCCTGAAAGAAGAGATTGGCGTTTCTTGTTGAGTTGGTGCTCAACAGTGGGGATTGGTGTCTCAAGTAGGTTGGCGCTTGCAAATTTTGTAAGTGGGGATTGGTGTCTCCAACAGGTTTGTGCCTGCAAATGCTCTAAGATTATTTTATTTTGTTGAGGTTGGATTTAGACGGTATCCAAGCAATCCTTCTTTGTGGTTTTTCCTTGAAAGGATTTCCACATAAATCTTATGTTCTTATTTGTGTGGATCTTCTGTGTTTGCTGTTATTGTGGTTGCGAAGTTTTAAATATGTAAAAAGTTATCTTATATTGACCCCATCCCCCAATTTGTGCTCATCAAGCACATCAAATCTATTAAAGACTTTAAGTTTCCATAATCCATGCGAATGTAATCAAATTGCTTTTGGATTCGATTGTGTGCGATTTTTTTGCATCAACATTTCGGATAACACTTCATGATCCATCATCATTCTGCTCTCTAACATCCTGATGATGGATCATGGAGTGTGATCCGAAATGTTGATGAAAAAAAATCGCACACAATCGAATCTAGAAGCAATTTGATTACAAATCAAATCTATGTTTGGTTGTAGTTTCGAAGCTTAGTAGTAAATTTACAACATAAAACATAAGTCAACTCTGTGATGTGCAAATTAGTATATATGTTAATATATTGAGGATTGGCATACACATACATTTGTAAGAAGAGGGAACACATCTTCCAACATCAATGTTCATATAATTACTTGCAAATCGGGTATTTAGGGGCATTACATATTTAGCAACTGTATGGTAACTCCAAAATCTAGATGGAGTTCTCCATCCATAGAGTGGATGAAATTAAATCTGGATGGGGCTCGAAACACAATCAAGACTAACTTGGTATGGGAAGAAAACTGAAGTCCTTGACAAGATCATTTATGGCAGATTAGATGCAATATCTAAATCTTCAAACAAATAGTATGACAAACTTGCTTGGGCTTGAAGGAGGCATTAAGAGAGCTAAGAAAATTCAGATTGATTATTTTTAAATGGAAGGCGGGTCTTGTCTAGCCTAGTATCGAAGTCCTTTCTCCTAACCACTATGAAGGACCTCTCACAACCACTTAATTTTAAATAGCATTATCCTGCTTATTATCCTAGGACTTTGAGTGAAATTTGAATCAGCTTTAAATTTACCAAGTGATAATAATAGCCAAGACAAAAAGTAAACGCATGAAAATGGGATTCAAATAAGGAATTGTCCCCCCAACTATCCTCACTTGGAAAATAGGGTAAGGCATACTTATATCCTCTATGGCATCTTATTGCAAAATTTGACATACATTGGTGGCTTCCTATGAGCATGACAAAGTGGAAGATAAGGGTGCTAAGTGATACTTTACAATATATTTCAAAATTGCTTAAGGGAAAGTAAACACAACTTAAGATCCATTATGAACCATATTGAAAATTGTCTTCCACCAACTAATATCAAGCCTAATATGGAAAACACCTCCACAACAGACACAAGTTTCACATTCCCATGTGGACAAAGCAAAACAAAAATATCACGCAAGTGCAGAAATTGCAAAGACCATCCAAATATCCAACAATGGATGTTAGGCTTAAATGCATATTATGTGAAATAAAGGATATATAATGTCATAAATCAAGAAGTGGAGGAGCTGAAGGACAGAAACATCAACAATAGTCTAAGTTACTGATTCTCTCCCACCCACCTCGGATGCGGATGCTGACGTGTCCGGAGGCGGATGCGCCTTGGAGGCACCTAGGAAGCGCATCACAGGGCTGTGGGCATCCACAACCCTGTGATGCTCTTCTTGGGCACATCCTCGCGCATCAGATTTCAAATTAGATGTCAAACATTTGGATTTTCTCAATAAATCACCCAGATTTCCATTTCCTCACTTGAATTTTGCTTTTAAAAGGTCAATTGTTTGGGTCTTGTGTTTGAAAAATATATCTAATACTTGGGCCGAAATCCTTGGTTGCTTGGAAAATTTGCTCATGAGTCCAGATTTTATCATTCCGTCTCTGGAATTCACCACTTGCTCACCCAAGCTGCCCAGACTTCAAATCAATCACCTCATTCTTGCTCAAAGTCTGCCTTGCCAAGTGGAAGTTGCGTTAAATTTGTCATGGGAAAGTCAAGTTGAATCTGTAACAGTGCTTGGTTATTTTCATTACCCCAGACCTTCTTACTGATTTGTAGATTAGACTTAAGCAAACATTGGGTTTTTCATCCAGGTAACTTAGAAAGTTTACCTACTATTATCAACAGATTGGAAAGTTTGAGTTCATTAAATTTGCATCCAAAATACAAATCAGAATTTTACCCACCTCTCATTAGGAAATTTTCATCACACCTCCAATTGCACTGTCAGGTTCACTCATAAGGCTGAATTCATTGCAGAAGGACAAATTTGCAAACTGATTTAATATTTATCTTGATCAATGATGAAGTATCATACTATCAAATGATTTAATTTTGTATATTTATTGCATTTCTTTGTATATATATATCTACGCATCCAAAACCCCCCAAAAAAATTTCCAGGCATCTGCGCACCCAATTCTCACACCCGCATCTGCACCCGAATCAGTAACTTAGACAATAGTAATGTTAGAAAGTCAGCCAAGTTTGTGTTGCAAAGGGATGAGTTATTTCATGTTGGATAACTTTTTTATTGGTTTTTAGTGCATCAAACTAAGTCTTTGAATCAGCTCATCATCATCCCTCGCACCATTGGAATTATGACCACATAGCTCGTAGTGGAATGATACAGCAATGATAATTATGTTTTTAGTCCTTAGGTGGATTTTCCATGCCACCAAACTAGAAATAAATACCCCTCATCAGCTGATTCCATCTTCCCATGATTTGGGATTAGGGAATGTCAATGAAAATAATACTTTTAAAAGTTACCAGTACGTCATTATTATTGTGGGACATGTTGGAGCTCTTTCAGACTTGACATTTCCTTTGGAAATCTAAAATAAGCTTGATCACGAGGATTTTGAGAAGTGTAGGACTATTGGAAAATACTATACATGTATCAATTCCCTATTGCAAACAGGTATCCCTATAGAGTATGATGTCCATGTCAAATAATCTTGCAAACTTCTTTATGGAGAGCTGACTTATGTGATGTACTGTTGGACACAGCGCAGTTGGGTTTGGTAGTTCTTTTATGAGTGAGGTACCTAAGCCTTGAGTTATGTTAAAGTGACCTCTTTTTCTTATATTTAAGCTTGTGTCATACTTTAAAAAATTGCATGAATTGCTCACACATTTATATTATTATTTTTATTCTCTATTTTTGGTGCATTATTTTATTTTTGTATTTATTTAATTATTTCGTCGCATATTATGCACCTAGGATATGATAAACTTGCTTGGTAGGTATCTACTTAGGTAGATTGCATTTTATCGGGGGACTTGTACTTCCTAGTTTGGTTGAGATATTGTGAACACGTGATTACATCTCATTATCCCCAATTGGCTTTACATTCACATCACTTTGTGGTGTATTCTATATATACACACACCTCTTGCTCTCATATGAGAAACTCAATCTAATTAATCATATCTCGTGTATCTTTTTTCTACATTGCATTCTTGGATAGAATGACATAATTCTACCATTTTAGTTGATTGATTTCTTTGTGCTTGCCTTTAGCTTTCTTGATTGTGGGTGGCTACCTTCAGAACCAAATCTTACTTCTCTGACTGTTATAATAATTTGATTTCAGGGATAAGCTGTCATGTCCCCATTTCTTATTTAATTAAGTGGGAAACCATTCCTTTGTTTCCTATCCGCTAAGTGGACAAAGTAAGGAAAATAATTTAATAATAATCTTCTGAGTCGGTTCCAGTAACTTTGTTTCAAAATATTGTAAAAGGACTATTGAAATATTATTATTATAAAAAAGTGATCATTTAAATGGGATGTTATAAGGCCTTACACAACATTTTATTAAAAAATGTTTTTGAACACTTTGGATCAAATTTTCAAGGGGAAATTCAAATTCAAATTTAAGGGGCCAAAATAGGAACTTGTAGAAGGAATAGAATTGCTCAAAGAAAATCATCTGTTTGTTATTGAGAACTTGAGTCTAATTAATTTGTTGTTTATTGTGTGATCTGAGTATTATATGCATACGGGTTCAAGTTTCAAGCGTGCATTGTTGTTCACATTAGTAATTTGTAAGTACTCAGCTGCTGCGATATTAGAGCATGTGGTGTGAAGGGTTTTTATAATTATTTCTAGTATTTACTGCTGCTGTTCAATAGTTGTTATTGGGGTTCAATAAAATACTTTCATATTTGATGTAGTCATAACTTTATAAGTCAGCAACAAATGTATTCAGCATAATGTGTCAGGGTTTCAATCAATACTTTGCATTCCTATGTGTGGAGTAGTCATATAATTGTCGTAGTTGTGAGGAGTTAAGTTTGTTGAGTAAACATTCTTGTATATATGTTTAATCTTTTAATACATAGACAAAAGCAGTTTGCATACATTGAGTGGCAATTTGGGTGCTCATCATCTTTGCTGTGTATATTGGAAATTACAGTGTTTTTATTATATTCAGAAAATTCAGTGTGTAACCCTTGGCATATTCATTGTATGCTCTAACCTTGCCCTCGCATGATCTAACCTCAAAATTTTTGTATAGTTCTTTAAAATACTAAAAGGTGACATCACATGGGCCTCCTCGTATAGGTAATTGGAAATCAATCCTTGTTCAAGATTAAACACTTTTAGTTTTTGATTATGGATTTTTGAACCATCAGATGTTTGATTTTGTGTTTCATTTTCCTTAGAGATTGAGATAAATGTTACTATTGAAGCTTTTTCTTGAATGTAATAGAACTGGAGATGGATTTGATTCATACCCTTCATTAACTTTGCCTACTGTTTTAGCTATATAGTGAGTATTCTTTTATGGAAAGTCTTTTATTGTTTAATTTGGTTAAGACATGTCAATTGACAAATTTTCATTTTGTCTTCTGTGCACTGGAATGGTATCAGATCTCTAATATGTTCATGCCATGTTCCAGAGTTGCCGGTAATGTTGTCATCTAAGCTATTGCCTGAGATGGAATTGGAAGAAACATCTAGGAGGCAACAAATTCTACAAGGAATATCAAGCCTTCCTGTTCAAACACAAGTTGAGAAATTAAAGGTGCTGAATTTAGCATCAGCTGAACATGTAATTCATATTAATATAATTTAGGACAGGGTTAATAATAAAAGACAGACTTTGTCAGATGGTTTAACTGTTTACACATAAGAGACGTATGCAAACCTGACTTATTTCTATTTAAATGGTTCAGAGCAGAATAGATGCAATTTCAGCAGCTTGTAATAATGCTGAAAAATGCATATCCGAAGCTCGCAAAGTCTATGGGCTGGGAGCACGCCATAATCCTGGAATTATTCCTCAATTAGACAAACTTCAGGCCACAAAGATTGATGAGCAGGAGAAGCTTCTTCGATCTGCTGTAAATTCTGGTGAAGGTGAGATGTTGTTGTATACAAGATCTATTATTAATTTATTTGTTTTTAATAGTTACCCTTTCACTACTGTTTGTTGAATTACCAATATTTGCAAAGAATGATATCACCTCATCTCTATTCTAATAATAAGGTGGCTGAGTGAAACCTTACCTGCAAATAGAAGAAATTGGATACAATAACATCTCTATTAAACACATTGTTTTTGTAGAGACATCTAGTAGTCTATATGCTTTGGATTGTCCGCTCTAGACATCAAACACATATATTTTACTTTTTGCTTCTAACTTGTCTTTTCTTTAGTACAACCAAATACTCAAGTAGTAGTACTAGAAGGTTTTCCATTTAACCCAGCTTCCTTAGGAGTGACATTTTGCAAGGCTTTACAAGAACTAGATTAAAGATTTAGACTTTTTATTCACAAATTCTGTGTAGTACCTATGTGGCACATTTTAGCTGTCCACCATGCACCTTGCTGTCTCTGTGGCTTTACTATTCCTCTTTTCCACAACTAGGAAGAAGGGCATTCTAGAACTTCATGTGAAGATAATAAATTAATAATCATTGACATGTGGGATTTACAAGGTTGAACATGATGCTAAACAATTTCTGTTCCTAAGAAAGCTAAACAAGTTAAGGTATCTGTATGGTGTAAAATTGAGAATACTTTGGCTCATTATAAAGTAGTTTTTTTGCGTCTTAGACAAATTTGGGATGATTTGGCTCATTATAAATCAGATTGTTGTTTCCTAGACAAATTTGTGAAGCACAATAGTTGGTTTTGTACTAAACAGATGCATAATGTTATGATCAACATTGAGTCATTAGGAGCATGAAACTATGGTGGATATAACTAACAATATTTCAAATAACTGTAACTAAGGTATGGCTAGAACTCTACTGGGCAAGGAATGTATAACATGCGATTCTATGGGCAAGGAAATGGTTGACATATAGGGGATGTTTCAATTTTGGAGAAATTGATCATAGTCAAGAAGATTGCCCAAGTATTTTCATTGCTGACATTGCATAGAGGCTTATAGAACAAAAAATTGTCTCTAGTTATGCTAGAAGATCTTCCAAATGGTGGAACTTTAGAAAGGAGCTAGTGTGATTTGAGTATTGCTAGGAGACATCCCTATTCTAGTACAAGGATTACAAAAGAAGTCACTGTGGGAGTATTCAGCAAAGGTTGAACCATATGCGAATATTACTTTAGAAGCAAGGCTAGTAAACAACTATGAATGCAAAGGAAGGAGCCAAAGAATAGTTTTAGTGCACATCGAGGGTTATTTTATTTATCCAAATGGTGCAATTTAGATGGATATTGTACAAGTACTTGTTGATGCCATTCAAGAATTGCAAGGAGACATGCAACTTGCTAAAGATTTGGAATGTAGGCTTAAGTTCTAGAAAACTGGAAATCATTGAGTTGAATGAGATACTCTCTTGACGATAAAGGTGTTTTACCTTTGCTAAAGAATTGGCTTTAAGAATCCACTCAAAAAGATTAACTGTTCAGAGGTTTGTGTGCAACAAAGAAATTAGATTGAAGTATGGAATGACTAATTGGTGCTATGACCAATGGTTGTTTTGTGTCGTATATCTTGATAGATAGGTATAAGTGCAAATGTAAATATTGGTACCAAGGACACATGCATTAGACTGTGATGCTTGCCTTTACATCCATCACAAAATATATTGTTTATGCGCAACATGATTTGTGCGCAACCATTTGGATCTTGCATGAAACCAAAGTTAATATCATGGATGTGATGTTTAAGGGAGACTTCAATGTTATTGAGCAGATGGAGGAAGATAATTATTTTGCTTTATTAGATAGTTTGTGTTCCTTAACCATACAAGAATGTGATTTAAGAAAAGATTCACGAGCTTTGAAAATGGTGAGCAAATCATAGCAATGCCACTAGGTGCTAGTTTGGGTTCAATATTTGTTATTTAGGTAGAAAATGATATCAGTGATATCTATTCTATTATTTCACAACACAGGGAGAATTTACACCCATTGGATAATGAAATTCTTCTCCAAAGAAGCACACAATTAGATTTGGACATAAATTGTTGCTTATGATAGATGGGCTCAAAATTGGTTTGAAGTAATTGGTCAAAGATGCAATGGCGTACACATGAAGTGTGCAACAAATTGAAAAAAATATTATTTTAGTAAAGCAAAGGTAGTTGAATGAGCCAAAGTTAAACAATAGACTATTTATAGTAGATATTTGAGGACACATAAACTAAGTTTAAACTTGACCTAGAAAAAACATGCATTAAGAATGTGTCAAAGTTTACAGTAGTGTGCCAAATTAGCAACAAGAAAAAGTAGATGAAACAGAGTAGTTATATGCAATAGAGTTCATTAGAAAGTAAATGGTAGTGTTAAATACCTTGCTCATACCATTACCGTTGTACAAAAAAACATGTTAAGAAAGTAGTTTAAGAAGGAAATATTTTAGGAGTGCAAACCACAAAAAACGCACCAAAGCTAGGTCAACCATTGGCAATGGTTGTAAACAATTGAAAATAGAAGGGGTCATAAAATAGATGGTTGAATGGAAAGGTAGCCATGCATAGAAATTCGAAGTTGGTGCTGATTATTAGACCTATAAGTCAAGAGAAGAAATTGAAAGATCATTCTAGTGCAAGTTGGTGGAAGATCAGAATCAATTCATTGTTTAAGTGGTACATACAAAATCATTGATCAATACTATAATTATTACGATAATAGATAGTTTCTAATTTTATCTCTCTTTCGTCTATTTTTAATGGTCACTCTTGTAATGTTTCCATAAACTCCTTCTGTTCGTTATGGAAACTTTCTCTTTCACTCTACAAGAATGTTTCTATTTCCTCTCTCCTGTTCGTTATAGAAACATTCTCTTGTATCTTGTATATATAAATCATTCATGATCATTGTTTAATAACACATTCATTATTTTACCACAATATGGTATCAGAGAAAATTCCTGGCATCTTCGAAAATCTTTAATTTCTTTTTTGAAATTATTAGTTCAAGATATTTGAAGCTATTTTGCCCCGAGTGTGTTCAAAGTTTGCATTTGTTTTTCCTCACCCACTCGTCTAGGGTTTTTGCATTTTCGACTAGGGTTTTGATCCTTCAGTTCAAGTCAATTTTTTTTTTTGATTGCAGATTCCTTGTGGGTTTTTCGAGAGCTCAACTAGGTGGTGGTCCATTTTTTTTGGGTGCCTCGATTTTTGTGCCTCAATTTTTGAGGCTGTAGATCCAAAATCTGCCAACATATTCTTGGTGGGTTTTTGCAGATCTCAACTAGGTTAGTCTTGCTTTTTTTTGGGTGCATCGTTTTTTGAGCCTCAATTTTCGAGCTAGCGGATTCAGAATCTAACAACAGATTGTATCTGGGTTTTTTGAGTTCTTCACTGGGTGTCTTCAAATTTTTTTGGTCTTCCATTAATTTGCCTTGAAGTTTGTGCCCTTTTAAAAAAAAATAATTTGATTTTTCATGTTTTTTTCTTTGAAAAACGTGCTATGGCATCTCTCACCAGTCTTATGGTGGAAGGTAGTTAGCGTTTCAACGGAAAGAATTACAACACCTGGAAGCAACACTTGTTGACGATTTACGAGTACCATCGCCTTGAGGTGCTTGTTCAAGGTACTGGGACTCGTCCTACCACTGCCGATGCGACTCAAGACAAGTTTGATGAACGTAATTGTGAAGCGGTTCTGCTCATTAAGCTTTCAGTTACTAATGATCAGCTGCCTCAAATCTCATCTGGCAAGACAACTGCAGAGATCTGGATAGTATTGAAGGATCTCCATGAGACATCAGATAAAAGCAGAGCCTTCTTTCTGAAGACCTCTTTGATCAACCCGAGGCTGCCTTTTACGCTTTCTGAGGACATGCAAATTTCTATTTTTTTGAAGATAGATTGACCATTAAGGGAGGGTATTACGATAATAGATAGTTTCTAATTTTATCTCTCTTTTGTCTATTTGTAATGGCCACTCTTTTTGTAATGTTTCCATAAACTCCTTCTGTTCGTTATGGAAACTTTCTCTTTTATAATAAGGTTGGAGGACAAAAAGAAGATGTACTATAGGGTATGCACAAAAGATAATTTGTGGAAAATATTGGAGGAGAGTAAGAGAAGAATTGGAAGAGGATTAATATATTAAAAAGGTGTAAGGACACAGGGTGTTAATAAAGTAGCTATAATAGTGGGACCCAAAGGCCAAGGCAAAAAAATGTGAAATAATAAGGATCAAGACAAAATACAGATTGAAAAAAGAAATAAAGTACAACAAGAGGAGGTGGGAGGTTCTGAACTACGGTGTATACAATAGGGCATCAAAGGAAAGGTGTGTGATTAGGAAGAATCCATTGGAGAAGGAATGATAATCTAGAGGAAAGAAGTACAGGTAAATGATGTGGTGCATTGTAGGATGTACACTAGAACCAAGGAGCTAGTTAAGGATTGCAAGATGGAAGATATGAAATAAAAGGAGAAATGCAAATTAAGAAAAAGGCAGTGTAACACGGGGACGCGCACCCCCCTCAAAACCCCGAAGTACCGGGTGCGGGGACGTCCCCTGGACGGGTACGCCACGCACTCGAGCACCCCCACCAGCGGTCGGGAGCCGCCGCACCCCGGCCGCACTCGTCCCCGCACCCGTCGGGTGCTTGGGTGCGGGGACGCGGTGCTTGGGTGCGGGGGTGTGGTGCTTGGGTATCGTAGATCGCAAGACATGCGGTGAGCCCAGCAACACAATGGGATGTTGAGCCAAAGGATCCAGCATAGATCGATGAGGACGAGATTGCAGCCGAAGCCCACGTAGGGCTAGTTGGTGTTCCTTTGGAAGACCTTGACCAGGAGGACTCCGAGTCCAGTAGTTCTAGTGATGAGGACTTTGGCTTGGGGGATGATTAGAGGCCTCCCATTCTTACATTTTGACATGATTTCAGATTGACATTTTGATTTTGTACTCATTTTGATATTGATGATTGATCATGATTCATTATATCATATCATGCTACTTTGCTCATTGTAATTATGATCATCTTTATGGTATATGACATATTGATATTTCTAATTTCGTATTTGAACAATGAATTTTCAATTTTGAATCTTTGTCATTTGATAGTAGAACATGATAGTTGTATGTTTATAAGTGTAACTTTAAACTTTAAAGTTTATATTACTATGATTAAATGATTATGTTACTATGTTGAATGTTCAATAGTTCTAGTTCGTGTATTTCAATTTGGTATGTAACTTAGTAGTTCAATTTGGTATGTTAAATTGAAACGTCTTTTCATAATTAACATTTCAAGTTATATATGTATAGTATGCAGTCGCCCCCCCCCCCGGTACCCCCCCGCTGTCCCCCCACTGTCCCGAAATTGAGGCCCTTTATTTTCCCGCAGCCGAAACTCGTCCTAGCGTCCCCCCGTCCCGACATACCCCCGCACCCGTGTTTCACTGGAAAAAGGCACAAAAAACCTAGGAACACAAGATGATGAGAATGACCGACTATATGAAGTGATATAAAATGTATGATAGGTTGGGAAAGTCTACATGTAATAGTTGGAGAATATGGAAGTTTTTACCATATAAAGGGATAGATGATGGGTAAATAGATATAACAATATGATGGAAGAGAGGATACTAAGTTGTGGAATTTGGGATGATTTTGTTCAGAAGATTAGACAAAGGTTGCAGTCCTAAGGAAGGATTAATTGCAATAAATGGAGATGGGATTGCTTGAGAACATAATTATTGAGAGCAAAACAATTATTAAGGGGAATTATGTAATGGGGATTGAAGTAAATGGTTTTGTGAAAGATTTAAGGACCTAGGGAAAGAGAAAAAATGGTTGGTGTTCAAAATAGGTGAAGCTTTAGGTAGATATAAATCAAATGGGGAGAAGATCAAAACTAGGTGCAATTGGTCGTATTGCTGTCTCACAAAGGTTAGTGGAGCCTTGGGTTGCAAAATGGGTAATCTAGAAGGTTTTGAGGTGATTTACTTGGGTTGCTAGCAACAAGGTGTTTTTGAGCCTTCAACTTCTATAGGGGTACCTTTGAGACTAATCTTGTATTAGACAAATTCTCAAATAATAATTTTCGTAGAAGTTGAACCAGCGCATAAGGGCCACAAGGAATCCAAAACCTGGAAGAATTTCATCATGCACGTAATGGAGAAATGCGATGCTTCATTCAACGTTTTAAGATTCTGGATGATTGGAACTATATTAGGTAATGCTCATTTACCTTGTTGAAGTCCACTATAATGTTAGCTTGTTTGAGGACAAGCAAGTTAGTTTAGAGTGATGTTGACCCAAGATATTGGTAGTTAGAAAGTGTTCTTGGAGGGTAGGAAGCCTTATTAGAAGTGTCATAAAAATCTTTGTTGGGAAGTTTGCATTTAGCATAACACCTCTTGAAGTGTTTGTTTAACAAGACACATGCACACTTAGAATAGAGAGGAAGACATTTGTGAAGGTAAGGTGATTGGTCCACACACACATGATGTGTTAGACCATGTTGTAGGACAACTGGATGATCAATCCAACCCAAGAAAATCGGGACAGATCTAGCCATTTCAGTGAATAGCATAACTGCATCAAAACCCCTCCAATTTATTACGAAGTATCTCTTATAATTGATAAACTTCTTATCTAGATGAGTTTGACTAGAACTAAACTCCTCTGTATTCCTCCAAATATTAGATGAGCAAGTTCACTCATAGTTGAATCCCCTCTGATTTATTCAGAAATCAAACTGGTTCTGCTTTCTTACAGCAAGTAGTCCACCATAATTGGTTACAACGTTAGGGTAAGCCTTTACCCAGTGCATCAGCTAATAAAAATTGAAATATAACATCTCTTAGGTGTTAAATGATGAGAACAAAATGGTAATTTAGTATCTTCAGAATCCTATATACACTATGGATGAACTGGAGCAGTTTATTGACAAAATGAAACAACATCAATCCCAGGGTCTTGTCAAACTATTAACTTTTGACAAAACACCTTGCCATAGCCATATCTATTCATTCTGAGTTTCTTCATGACACCAAAACTATTTTGTTGCCAATTATGATATACTTAAAAAAGGATTCTCTTTAGGATATAATGAACACAAATTGTGCTTTTGGCATGGCAGTTATGGCAACTCAAGTGATTCATGTGGAAACCTCAGAATATTTGTATGGAATTGTTTATTTGGGTGAAATTACTATTGCAGTACTTTTCTAATGACAAATTGAAAGCACAACTTATGATGGCACTTGTATTGATATTGAATTTTCAGAGATGACATATAGTTCAAGTTAGAGCATCAAGAACTTGCCATCATTGACAAAATGTGCACCCTTTTCAATGCATCAACATACCTAGAAACAAATTTTCTCAATCAGGCTTATTGGCACATAATAGACCAAAATGATGAAAAATACCTCACAAACATTGACACCCCATGTAACAAGCTTTCATGTGCTAAACCAGCTAGATCTAGGGTATAATAACTTATTATAGATATTTCATGCAATAACAACATGGTGGAATTTATTTTCAGTCACAACTCAGTAGAATCATACTACATTACCGGGTTTGTACCCATAGGCTCCATACCGAGTTTGGTTATGCACCCGGTATGGGTACATCTGTGAGTACGTGCTGGGTGTGCACAACGTTGTGGGTATGCTCAGGTGCACACAAGGTGTGCGCACAACGTTGTGGGTATGCTCGGGTGCACACACCCTTGCACCCATCATAGGCTCGAGCGCACCAGGACGCACCGAGAGGCCCGCCCAAGGAAAAATGGGCCTAAAAGCATTATTTAAAATTTTTTTTTTATTGGTTCCTGACCCTAAAACGACCTAATATGTGGCCTTTAAACACACTTCCATTTCATTTTTTTCCTCTCATTTTGCTCTCACAATATTTTCTCTCCATCTTGGCATTTTGAAGGAAGGTGATTGTATTCGAAGGAGATCGATTATGGAGTGCCAAACAACTTCCACAAAGGAGATTTAAGCGTTTAAGGTATGCATTTAAACCCTATTCTTTAGTGTTTTGATGATTTTTTTCAAATTTTTGATGGATTTTTTCAAGTTTGTGAAGAAGTTTTTAAGTATGTTTTTTTCCCCTTTTTTTAATAGATTGCAATAATGGCTTGTAGTCAAAGTTTAGTGGGTGGGGAGGGAAGTCAAAAATTTAAAATTGATAAAGCATCTCCTTTATGGAGACATACCACAAGAATTTTACAAATTCCTGGAGGTGGGGGCTTTGTTTGGAGGTGTAAATTTTGCAATGACAATATAATAACTCTTATTACTAAGTGAAACTTCATTTTATGGGCGCTAGTGGTAAATGGATTAATATGTGTGAGGGCCTAGATAAGAAGGGGTTGCCTACTGTACAAATAGAAAGATTTATAAAAGAAGAAGATGGTGAGAAATTGAATGCAAAAGGAAAACAAGGTGGTTATAGTTCTGGAAAGAAAAAAACAATGACATTACCCTCTCAACCAATTACGGCCTCCAGACATCCCTTCTTGCCTAGGCTCTCTAGTAAAGATGAAGATGAAGAATAACCAATCCCCACCCGCAAGAGAGGTCCATTGGAGAGGGCATTTAAAATGGAGGCAAGAGATATCATTGATGAAAAAATTGCACGTTGCCTCTATGCCAATGTATTAAAATAATATCTTTATTTATTTAATGGTTATCCATAATGTAAATATCTTGTAGATATAGTTTCTATTTTTACGACTTTTCTTATTTAGAAACATCGTCTCTTGTAAATCTATTTAAGAACTAATTTGTTCTTCATTCAATACATTAAATTTTTACCAATTACTCATCGTAATTAATTAATAGCATATTATTAACCAATATATTGATTAATCGATACTATTAATCAATATATAAATAATCAATATAATATTAATCCACATATAATTAATCAATATAATATCAATCAATAATATTAATGTTATTAATCAATATTCATAATATTGCTAATCAATATAATAATAATAATAATCAATATATAATTAATTAGTAAATATCAATCAATAATATTAATATTATCAATATTCATAATATTATTAATGAATGTAATATTAATAATACTAATCAAGTCAGTAATACTTCAATTGATGTAGTAAGCCATTAAAGCTAATCATTAATATTAATAAGAAATCAAACAACATAAATTAAAAAATATATAGTTGAACGACTCTCTAGACTGTTGACCATTACATGGAGCAACATCATGTCCACTAGGACTCTCCATGCCAGGTCTTTCCACGTGAGAACAGAGGGTCACTACCAATGGAAATGAAGAGATATGTCTCCCCTCCCACACGCACGGGGGATATAAGAATGGGTTTGGACAGAAATATGAGGGGGAAGCAGAGAGAAGAAAACAAGAGATGGGAAACAACTGTATGTTTTGGGCAAAATCATTTCTGCCAGAAAGCACATAATCAGGTACTTACTACAGTTGGTTCTAATATCAGTGATTGTAATGATCCCTTTCTAGATCTGTCCTAACAATGAAGTAGAGCCAGAATTGGGTAGAATCAAGATTGGGAATAGGCAGATTTTAATTACATTTCTTTAATTATTCAACTATTACAAGTAACGTATCACTTGATTCCTATCCTAACATTATAATAGTTCATTATAAAGATTTATTAAACAAAATTTAGGAATACTATAACTGGGTCCTTTGATATAGCTGTCTTCCTACCTTGACTAATAATTATGGTGGATGGTCTAATTATTGTGCTCGAGTATGGAAATAGTCTACAGGTGGGTTCTCTCATGGTTCTTACCCGTTTTGGGAACTTACCATCAAGTGACCGAATTAGTCCTCTCCCTTCACAAACTCCCTACCCACTGAAATATTAAGGAAAGGCAAAGATTTCAAACTAATCAAAGAACTCAGTATTAGAGTAATTGTTTAGATCAATTTTATTGATACTATGAATAGGAAGCCTATGTTCCTGGATTTTTAAATATATATGTACCAAGAGCCAAGGATTTCATACAACGAAGTATAGATATTATGAAAACTCCCAAAGACAACCTCCACCATGGTCAAAATCAACAGAAAATATATGGGGACCGAAAGCGCGTAGAGAGGACATTTGAAATTGGGGATTTGGTATTCCTAAGATTACAACCATACAAGCACTCTTCAGTCAAGGTAAGCGGATCAAAAAAGTTGAAGCCGCGATATTATGGGCCATGCAAGTTCATGAGGAGAATAGGTGAAGTGGCCTATGAGATAGAATTACTAGAAAATAGCCGGACCCACAACATTTTTCATGTATCCAGACTTAAGAAAGTCCTTGGGCAGCAAGTCAAACCTTGCACCGAATTGCCACTGCTAGATGTTGAAGGTAAACTCATCTTGGAACCTGAAGTTATCCTCAATAAGCGTGAGAAGAGATTGAGGAATAGGAGTATTTTCAAATACGTAGTAAAATGGAAAAGTCTACCGATATAAGATGCTACATGGGTGGGAGAAGAGATCATTTCTCATCCAAATCTTATATTGCTTGGGGACAAGGAAGTTCAGGAAGGGTGGACTGTCACGAGCCATAATTGATGTATGTACAAAGATATTTTTAATGCATTTTCTGTTCAATTATTGTGATTTCCTTCTTAACTATGTTAATCAATAATTAACTACTTAATTATGTTAAGAGTAACAATAATTAATCAATATAATTAATTAATAGCATATTATTAACCAATATATTGATTAATCAATATATAAATAATCAATATAATATTAATAATATTAATCCACATATAATTAATCAATATAATATCAATCAATAATATTAATATTATTAATCAATATTCATAATATTGTTAATCAATATAATATTAATAATAATATTCAATATATAATTAATCAATAATATTACTATTATCAATATTCATAATATTAGTAATCAATGTAATATTGATAATATTAATCAAGTCAGTAATACTTCAATTGATGATGACTATTAAACTACTAAAGCTAATCATTAATAATAATAAGAAATCAAACAAAGCAAATTAAAAATATATTGTCGAATGACACTCTGACCATTATATGGAGCGACGCCGTGTCCATTGGGACCCTCCATGCTGGGCCTTTCCACGCAACAGCAGAGGGTCGTGACCAATGGAAATGAAGAGATATGTTTCCCCTCCCACACGCATGGGGGATATAAGAATCAGTTTGGACCGGAAGTTGAGGGGGAAGTGGAGAGAAGAAAACAAGAGACAAGAAACAATAGTATGTTGTCGACAAAATCATTTTTGCCAGAAAGCACATAACTAGGTACTTACTACAATTAGTTCTGATATCAGTGATTGTAATGAGTAAGGTATATATATTTACAAATCTAGGAACGTAGGCTTCCTATTCATATTATCAATAAAACTGATCTAAACAATTACTCTAATATTGAGTTCTTTGACTAGTCTGAAATCTTTGCCTTTCTTTAATATTTTAGTGGGTAGGAAGTTTGTGAAGGGAGATGAGTAATTCAGTCACTTGATGGTAAGTTTCCAAAACGGGGTTAATCAATACTATCAATCAATATTAATCAATATAATATTAATAATATTAATCCACATATAATTAATCAATATAATATCAATCAATAATATTAATATTCTTAATCAATATTCATAATATTGTTAATCAATATAATATTAATAATAATATTCAATATATAATTAATCAATAAATATCAATCAATAATATTAATATTATCAATATTCATAATATTATTAATGAATGTAATATTAATAATATTAATCAAGTCAGTAATACTTCAATTGATGATGACTATTAAACTAATAAAGCTAATCATTAATAATAATAAGAAAACAAACAAAGCAAATTAAAAATATATAGTCGAACGACACTCTAGACCATTGACCATTATATGGAGTGACGCCATGTCCGCTGGGACTCTCCATGCTGGGTCTTTCCATGCGACAGCAGAGGGTCATGACCAATGAAAAATGAAGAGATATGTTTCCCCTCCCACACGCACGGGGGATATAAGAATCAGTTTGGACCGGAAGTTGAGGGGGAAGCAAAGAGAAGAAAACAAGAGATGGGAAACAACTGTATGTTGTAGACAAAATAATTTTTGCTAGAAAGCACATAATTAGGTACTTACTACAGTTAGTTCTGATATTAGTGATTGTAATGAGTAAGGTATATATATTTACAAATCTAGGAACATAGGCTTCCTATTCATATTATCAATAAAACTGATCTAAACAATTACTCTAATACTGAGTTCTTTGACTAGTCTGAAATCTTTGCCTTTCTTTAATATTTCAGTGGGTAGGGAGTTTGTGAAGGGAGAGGAGTAATTCAGTCACTTGATGGTAAGTTTCCAAAACAGGTAAGAACCATGAGGGAACCCACCTGTAGATTGTTTGCATACTCGAGCACAATAATTCTACCATCCACCATAAGTATTAGTCAAGGTAGTAAGACAGCTATATCAAAGGACCCAATCATAGTATTCCTAACTTTTGTTTATAAAATCTTTATAATGAACTATGATAATGTTAGGATAGGAATCATGTGATATGTTACTTGTAATAGTTGAATAATTAAAGAAATGTAATTAACATCTTCCTATTCTCAATCTTGATTCTGCCCAATTCTATGTCTCTACTTCATTGTTAGGATAGATCTAGAAAGGGATCATTACAGTGGGTTTGTATGGTTATGTATTGGATTTCACCAAACCTATCACGTCTATGCTTCGGTTTGCTGATATAGATGCACCATGCTTGGGGGATATCTATGATAGCATGGACACAATTTTGGAGGAAATAAAAATGGTAAGTTATAATACATTCCTCTATCCTTGTTTATTGAGAGGTATCTAAATTGACATAACTTACATCATTTGATATCCTTGGTAATACAAAGGAGAGAGAATGATCCTTAAGACACCTTTTACAAAAGGGTGGAAGCAGTTGTTCTTCATTGTTGGAACAAGATGAGAACCCCATTGCACCTCCTTGCATATGCCCTATCTCTGAGGTACTATAGCACTTCTGTACTTTCTATCCTTGGGAGAGTACCACCATATAGAGATTCTGAAGTTGCTATTGCGTACAAGTGGGCATTTAGTAGACTCTTCAAAGATCTAGAAGAGTCAATTGTTAGGCAAGAATTTGGATTGTTTGTCTCAGGAAAAAATCAGACCTCTTGTGCTGCCAAAGACCAATCCAAAATGGAAGTTACTACATGGTGGTACGCCCATGGTCAAGATTATATGAACCTCCAACTTCTTGCAATCAAGATCCTCTCACATGTAAGTTTTTTTTTTTTTTTGTCACATGTATTTGTAGATTTTAACACTTAACATTCTTGAATTATCTTGCATTTTTTGATTGTTATTTTGTTGGTTCTCTCTAGGTTGCAAGCTCTTCTGCCGCTAAACGAAATTGGAGTACATACTCCTTTATCCACTCAGTAAAGCGTAACCGGTTGGCTGCAAAAGGAGCTGAATACTTGGTGTTTATTCATTCCAATTTGCGTCTTGTGTCATGTAAGGATCCCCAATACAAAAAGGGGGCAGTGAAGCTTTGGGATGTCGCACCCGAGTCTGTTGACTTGGATGCAACCATTTAGGATCTTGCTAGAGCCACTATGGTTGATGTGGATGATGATGATGATGATGATGATGATAACATACCACATGATGCATCTAGTGCAAGTAGAACCACTTTGGGTTCAAATCATGATGACGATCTTGATCTTGCAGCCCATCAAAATCCAATAGAAGATGATTTTTTTGATAATCCCTTTGATGATTGATGAACATTGAATCATATTTCATGAACTACATTTTGTAATTCAGTAATTGTAATGAATTTCATTTAAATTGTGAACATAGACATATATGACATTGTTGATATGGCTTATTCGAATGTTTTTCCACTATCAATTGGCATTTAATATTTATCTTTGGCTTTTGGTATTGATCAATGATCAAGTATCATACAATGAAATGATTTAGTTTTAGAATTCTGTATATTTCTCTTATTTTTTTGTATATATAATGCACACACACAGACGTAGCCAAACCCCTAAATTTTTTTTCATGTACCCACGTACCGGGTTCTCGTACCCGCATCCGTCCCCAAACCTAAACCGGTAACTTAGTAATCATGTGATCATATTTTAGTACAGTAGCAAGTTATAGAGATACATTTGTAGTCAATTGAGATATCATACAGGAGGCCAACTCAGACTGTGGGCTAGTGTATTGTATTAGAGAGGTAGGTTCAGCTACAAACAAACCCATTGACCCTATTTAATAAGTATTTTCAGTTGTAGTTGGCAGATTGAACTCCTAGCATGGTTCAGTACCGTGTTGACTCTTATCCAGTCAGTTTTCATGATGACAACATAGTTCCATAGGTTTAGGCTCAGAAAGCATCTTCAGTATCAACATACTCTTCATATATATGCATCTTCACTATTCATACTATATGTGAATTTTGCTACTTTTTGGTTCACTGATATGCATTCACCATGGGCATGCTTATATGTATTCTTCAGGAATGTTCTACTATGTTAATTTACAAAAGAAAACAGCCTCTTGATTTTTCCCCCACATCTCTCAGCTACCCTGTTTTATCTATAAGAAGAACTACCACTTTTTATATTTTTCCATGATTTCTTGGAGAAATCCTTGTCAGTCTGTTTTTCTTTTGGGCTACCCATTTCTCATTTTGGGCCTTATCCATTTTTTCCAAAACTACTTTTCCAATGTTCTTGAAAAAGTTAATAAAAAATTCAAGGGATTGTTATCACAGAACTTAAAAGGGTATCAGCTGTCTCAACTGCAGAGGGAAACCATCAATCTCTGTATTCTGGATGCTAGTCAAGTGTATGGTCACTTTCCATTGTGCACAAGCCAGATCTCCGTTGAGGTTTCAAGCAGCAGCTATCTGCCAATTCTGCCATATGATGTATATTAAAGCTATAGTTGTCTTCATCTTGTCCTCTGTGCTGTCCTGGATACTTTTGGGATGTGGGGACGCTTCAGTGTTGTCTCTTTATGCCCCCTTTTTCTACATCTTTCTTATGTCACTTGGATATTTCAGAACTTATTTCTCATGTCTTTGTTTAGATCTGCCAGGGAAATTTAGACATTCCTGTATGAAGAGTTAAACAAAACATTAAAAATCAAAATTTTAAATATATAAAAAGGGGATATTCAAACAGTTACTTTTCACAAGCATTAATAATAGAAAAATTTGATGAATTCATATATACATTTTTGTACTCGTATTCTTTACACTAAATCCCTGCTCCCCCCTTGTCCTTTTGGCCACCTGCCTGTGCTTGCAATTGTTGGTTGGCTTCAATAGGAAAAATCAAAAGAGTTTCTAGTAAATTGGACAAATAATTGAGCTATAGACATAGAAACTTTTAATAAAATGTAGAGCCAACAAAGGTGGGAAAATGAGTGCTCTTGTGGGTACACGTGATTTTTTGCAATAGTGTGATGAATGACATGGATTGGTGGGAAGTACCATTGCAGTTCAAAGTGCAATGGGGTGGTCATTGGATTAGCAGTTATATGGTTGTTGGGAATCCCAAGAGTCAAGATGTTAGAAGCACAGGACATCAAATGGAGAAGAGGATAGCCGAAGCTACTTGACCTACTAGATCTTATGCTTAAAAATATGAAAAGAATTATGCAATCACATGAGTGTGCACACACACACACACATATTACTCACCACGCCCCAGCTGTCTCTTGGGAACTTGGAGAAATACTGCTGTATTGGAAACTGAATTTGGTTATGTTGTAAGACAGAATTGTCTATTCAACTAGACCTGCCTTTTCATAAATGTCATGCTCAACAAAGGAGGCTGATTCCATCACTTTATCAGAATACAGGTAAAATTGTTGAGTGGAATCAAAATTTCAATGAAATATCATGTTTGTAGAGCTGCAGTTGGCGATATTGCAAGCTCTGATACATATTGATGTGTGGTCCCAACTATATGGAGAAAACAATGAGTAAAAAGGGATACGAGAAACAAGCATATGCGTAAGAGGTGCAAAAGGGATTATGCCACTTGTACAATCTTTATACTCTTCTATTAGATATGTCAATATATTAATTGCTAAAATTGTGTATATAGAAGACACCATTCTAGCCATGCATATATAATTCACAATACATCTCCAGCCAAAATGGGAAAATAGGGCAAACATAAAGCAGACAGCAAAAGATATGCATGGCTTTTTTATAGCCATTAAAATTATGTCTTCTGATAAGGTGTCACTGTTGCAGGAGAGGGGAAGGGAGGCGAGATCTTTTTCAGGAATTCTAGATCCAAGCATGGTTAATTTTGGTCTATTTGTTCAACACTTCATGCAGTGATGATTTTAGAATGCAATACTTTTCAGTTTTGATAGTGATCAAATGATACCGATGAAATTTGGATATCTATTGTTATTAACATTTGTATCTTTTTCAGCATTCAGTTTTAAGATATTTGTAATGAAACTGAATTCTGTGAAAAGGCATTATCATTTATTTAGTTATAAGATTAAATTTTTATTGTAGCTACATATATCAGGGAAAGCCAATGCCATCTTTTGGTTCCTAATCCATGCTATTTGAATTCAAGGCCTGTGGTTGCCAGCAGATCAACGGTCACCTCCAACAGTTCTTCCACCACATTTAGAGCTTGGTGTAGCACCAGGAGATGGTGAGACGAGTTTTCTAGAGGCTATTGGTATTTTGAATACAATCTTACCTGATGATGACTTGTTTCTGCCCTTTTAATTGTAGTTAAAGTGGCAAGCATTTTTGTCATTTATAGTTATTGCACACTTATTTCCTTTGTAATCTTGTAGTTGTATCCAACCTCAGACATAATAGATGTTGTGTTGCAGGGACACTGTATCCAAGAAACCCTCCATCATCCTTGCCATCGACTGGAGTTATAAATATTGGAGGTCCACAATCAGTATGTATTGGATAGCCATCTAGTTTATTCATTATGATTATTGCATTTATTTATGCTCTTAATAATATTACTTAGCCTTTTTCAAGGAAGCCGGATAAGTATATTATTTGGCTTTATTTCTATCATGTGTACATTACAAGAACTTCCACATAAGATTTCATTCATTATGGACTCATAACTAGTGCAAATTCCTTTCATGATTAAGGATTTGAATGTCGCTACTTTAGCTGATTGAATCTATGCTGATTATTAATATGGTTGCCTTTTCTAGTTAGGTTGTCTTTTTGCTTTATGGCTTTTCTGTTCATGATCATTGTATTTATTTATGTTCTCATTCATAATACTTAGCAAGATTCTAGGAAGCCAGGTTAAGGATATTATTAGACTTCATTTCTATCAATTGTACATTGCAATAGCCTCACATAAGCTTTCTTTCATCATGGACTCATAAAATAGTGTGAATTCCTGTCATGGTTAAGAATTTAAAAGTTGCAACTTAGTTGATCGAATCTATATTCATTTAAATAAATATGCCTTTTCTAGTTTTGGTTGTCTGTTTGCTTCATGTATCTGAACTACTTGAAGGTTTTTTAATAGAGACAATTGGAGAAATGTTATCATGTTGCACTTGCGCAGAACTTTAGCAGTTTCTATACCTTGTTAGTGTCGTGATTCTAGTTTGTTAATTAAGGGTCATTTCTTGTAGTTTGTTTTCTAGATTGACTGAATTCAATCTTCTAGAAGAGTTGATATTTTCAAGGTCATTATACATGGAACAGTATGAAAAAAGGAACTCAATAAACATTTGAGGAACTAAACAAACTCAAGTTATCTGAATCATTGAATTAATCCCTAATAGGATAGTAATACATATCACCATCTTATGGAATGTCTACATTCTTGAAGATCTTTGTGTCCTTAGGAATATTAGAACTAGATGAACCTCCTCCAATGATGCAGATGCTAGTATTTTGCCTTGTGTCTGCACTTGATTAAATCTCTGGTTCCTAGGTGTCTGTTTAAGTGTGACCAAGGACATATCCAAGTCAGGCAGACATGGGTCAATATTATGATACTAAAGATGAACTGAAACAAATCCATGTAAATAACATAATAACTTTTTTAATACCTGCATGTGTAATAGAACCATATAATACGAACGATTTCTTTAAAAAATTCCCATTGTGATGCAACATTTGCTGAGTACATTAATGATCAGAGTAAAATCATGTTTACAATTATAGTCATTGATTTTCAATACATAAATTCAATTTCTTCTCTGTCTTCAGGTGATCGTGCCTGGAGGGATGTAATGTCCACTTTCCATCTGGCCTAGAAATACAATTAAATAATTAAAAATATGCTTAAAATATTTAATAAGGTCATAAAATAATTAATTCCCAGGTTTTAAGTGACCTCATTTATGTCAATGGGAAATTATAAGAGGGCCACTTTATTATTTCCCCAAGTTGAAGTTTAAAATTAAAAAGGAAGGCAAACACGAAAAAGAGAGGGACTGTGAAAGGAGAATCTGAAGAGTTTCTCTGTTGGGTTGTAAAAGAGCGCTAAGAAGCTCATTTGAAGCATGTTGAGTTGTTTTTTTTCTTGATTGATACCCTTGTGGTTTTGGAGTTTGGTGCTTGTTCCAACTCAGCCTCTCGAGGATGCATACCCTCTTGGGAAGATCAGTTTTGGTGGTGAAACTATCCACCCTAGCTGGTGTTTGGCAGAATCATTCAGATTTCACAACTGGGTTTCAATGACTGGATTTGCAAGAATTTGTATTGTCTTCATTGAAGACAAATTCAGGTTTTGTGAATTGATCAAAAGCTTGTTTGATTTATTATTGAACACCTGTGAGGTAATCCAGATATTTTCTTGTTGACACAATTGTAAGAAAAAATTGCAGAAATCAAAACTATTTTGGTGAATTTGAGAAATTCTAATGTTTGATTTTTGGAGAGTTTGAGTCTGGTCGATGCTTCTTTGTGCAAGCCAAGAAACTTAGTTTTGATTAAATTTGATGCAGATGATAGGAAACTGGTTGTGAGTACCTTTACAAAATATTCTATGAACCAAGGCTGCACCCTTGTGACAAGTTTGGAGCACATTAATCCAAGTTTGTAATTTCTGGAACAAATTTTAGTTTTATGCTAGCTGATTGGTTTGAAATAAGTAAAAACAATTAATTATTACTGTGCATTCAAAAGAAGACAAAAATGCGCTAGAAGACAAAAGGTCAGAAATGGATATTTGACGGATCCAGAGAATGAAGATAGAATATTAAAGGAAATAGTGGCTTCAACAGATATGTTTGTTTCTTAATATCATCATACTGGAACAATATGCTTGGAAGAGTGTGGGATATTATTGAAGTTTCTGGGCGAGTGAATCTAGTTAGATTTGTTGGACGTGGCACTTCCTTCATTTTGCATGGAGATTTCTGGGAAAATCGTGGGGTGTTCTTATTAGCTAGCTGTGGAGTCTTACTGCGGGCTCTAATGGTAACTCTAATTGACGATATTTGCTTGGTGTGTTGCAAGATCTAAGGAGGAATTGTGGTGTTTCCTGAGTTGTCTGATAGAGCTATATCAGTGCTGGAATTCTTGATTGTGCTCTGTAATAATTTTTCTCACCGACTTGATGTCAACAAATTAATATTGAGCAGAGTATGTGAGCTTATTTTACCTACAAGTTATCTCTTTGCTAGATACGTGCATACTTATAATTTTATTGTTCTTAATGCCTTTGTAGAAAGTGGAGTCTCAGATTCGTAGGATGGTCTGGAGGATTTGTTTATGTTCAGTTATTCCTATCTGTGGTGGCATGTGTAATGTCCCCTTTTAAGATATCTTGGAATATGGGACAAATAACATGAATTCTTTATACTTCTTATTGCCTGCATGCGTAGCAAAGTTGGCTTGGGCCTTAGGTTTGCTCCCCAGTGGTCTCAAGTTTGACTTAAAGCCCGTAATCACCTGATGCACCTAGCTTGCGGGCGGCTTGGTACATCTCCAGGGGATTAGTCTCGCCCCAACTCACTCCTTCCCAACCCCAGCTTGGCAGTGAGACCAAAGTAAGGTGTGTTGGGCGCTGGGCTGGGTCGCAGGGATACCCCCAGCGCAAAAAAAAAGCAAATTCTTTATACTTATGAATTACAATATCTGATATCACTATTAACTTATGTAATTGATAATGTTAAGACAATGATATGGTAAATGACAATTATCAATAGCACTGGCTATCTCCGATTTAGATAATTAGATGCATGCTTAGGTGAAATGATCTTGTACATGAATTTGCACTTAATGTGATGATCAATATGATCTCTGCTATATCAGATATGGAAACTTAAATATGCAAGATGATCTTGTCTTATAGTCACTTATAGTGTTTATATTGCTATGCCTGATGTAATCCTTAAATGTATGCAATGAAATGTAAGATAATATGACTTATAGCAATAGGATTTCTGTCTCAGGTATGATCCTTCAATTCATGCAATGTTTGATATGTTAATATCGCATATAACAATATAGTTGCGATCTCAGTTATGGAATTATAAACTTGCAACAAATCTGATTCTGTGTCTGTATACGATTCTTCCTTACAATCAATGGTGCTGTCTCTTATCTTCCTTGATGTGCTTGCAACCAGTATTAGCCAAATTGACAGATGCTCGAAGAGCAGATCCAATATATGGATAAGAGATAAAAGGTTTCCAATTCCATGATTGATTGACTGTGTTTGAACTTGCTCTTATACCTTGCAAGTGGAATGGTTCGCACCCCTTCAGGAAGGATGGGACACAACTCTTCCAAGTGGTCTTCTTCATAACATACGGATTAATCTTCCATCATAATCACTGTCTAAGTAGTCATATATCTAATTGCTATTATCCACAATGCTCAATTTTAATACTTGACAAATGATTAATGGTATTAGTGGTGTAATCTCTGCCACTTATGAACTTGCTATTATTTATCAATAGCCTATGTCTGAATATTATTCAATTCTTCTTTCACCGATATTCTTAATAATTAATAATTGATTTTCGCTAAGTGATCAGTATAATGCATCTTATTCTATATCTCCTTCAACCGTTATTAACTATTGTTAGTGTGCGCCCTCATTGATATGTCTGGTTTTGACATCAAGACGTATCTTCTCGTAAGATCAATTTGATCAAGCCCATCATGTTTTCTCTTCGAGTGACATGGTTTATTGCTAGTTGATTCTCTCTGTTCTATCAGTTTGGCAAATAGTGATGAAAATTGTCATTGATGTCAAACAAAGAACAGAAATTTATATGTATATGAATGAAGAACATGAATGGTTATCAGAACGTATCAGAACAATATAACAGAACATAACAAGAATCAGAACGTATCAAAATGTAATGGATATATATATGAAACAGAATATTAAAGAAATGTAATATTGAAGATGTCAAAGATGCAATGATCGATGTATATACTAACAGCATACGTTTATTGATATGCATATGTATAAACAGAACGGCATATGTTAATATCAATGGAGACTAGATAAACAGAATATCAATGTTCGATTTATTGATATACATTTGTATAAACAGAACAGCATATGTGTAAACAGAAGACTATATGCATCAATGTTCGATTTCCATTCCTTCTTTTCGATACCATTCTCTGCGCTTTGTCTAAATGCAACTCCATTCTCTGGTCGCGTACATCTCTGCAGTCACCAAGATACAATACAGAGCGTGCAGGACGGAGAAGATGCACATACGATGGAATTATCCCTCGAGCTTGAGAAGTTTAGGGTTGCAATGAAGATGATGGCATATGAACAGTTTGAAGAAAACACAGCACTTGTGACGTCTCAATTGGTAGTCTTCTACTAAAGACTGGGCTGTGTCAATTATAAATTCTGGTACGTGAGTGTGGAAGGATTGCCGACAGCAGTTCAAGGCAGCGTGAACACTCCAGCAGTCTATACGGCCAATTTCATTGGTTCGGCATCATTGCAGATTCATTAAAGGTTATCGAAGATGTAGCGAAGACTGATATCACATTTGCAGCAGTGATTACGTATTCATATATATGATCCATCAGCGGCAAGAGATAAGAGACGTATACAAAGATACGTATATTACAAATAGAAAATATTGATAGCGGAAGTTTTAAAAATAAGAGACGTTAAATATTGAAAGCAGATAATAAACTCAAAAATATATACAGCGATCAACAATATTTGGATGTCGACAGACTTATGTTTGCAGCAATCAAAATATATATTGCGACAAAGATGTTCAGTATTATATAAAAGTTTGAAGTTTAAAAGTCTCCTTCGATAAGAAGATAATATAAAGATTAAAAAGTTTTATTAAAAGTGGAGATTAATTAATTAGGTTGTTAATAAAATGATAAAAAGGGATATTAACTTTTTTAAGTTAATAATAGTTTATAAGAGACACCTTTTCATTATTGAAAAGTCATGTCTTTATAAAGAGTCACAATGTTTTAAAAATATGAGGATATATATATATTCAATCATTTTGGAAAATTAAAAAGAACAAGTCAGCATGTGGATACAAGAAGGAGAGCAGCAGTAATAAAGAAGACATAGAAGTTTAATATTATATATTCAGATTCTGAATATAATATTGTGAGAATAGACATACAAATATATATTCAAAAGAAGAAGAAAATATTGGCTGACTTAAAAGAGCAGATTGCATCCATCATCAAGTTGAATAAGCAACTATATAAAGGTGGAAATTCAGAACAGCATTTGGAGGTTGGTGCTTCCAGTGGGTTGGTGCTCACAGAACAGCGTTTGGAGGTTGGTGCTTCCAGTGGGTTGGTGCTCACAGAACAGCGTTTGAAAGTTGGTGCTTCCAGTGGGTTGGTGCTCACAAAACAGCGTTTGGGGGTTGGTGCTTCCAGTGGGTTGGTGCTCACATAAATTGTAAAAAAACATTATTATATAAATAAAATAAACTATTTGGTGAATTATTGTCTATGTGCACAATTGTTTATTTTCAAGTAAATTAAAGTTATGTTTGAATAAAGTTTTTAAAGTTAAAAATTGTTAATATACTGATTCACCCCCCCTCTCAGTATATTCGTGTGCTCTTCAAATAGAAGATACTAGTTCGACTGCTCACTTGTTGATTGCTATTTGTGACTCCATTCTAGATGGCACCTTGAGGGATAATCAAAGCAATATCTGATTTTTCATAATCGGCTGTTGTGGCCACGCTTAATGAATCATGTACTACAGTTACTCCTGCTTTATCGTTGTGAAGTTTGCTGATTGTGTTGTTAGATATGGAGACTATGTCGATAATAAGTATCACTCTGCCAAGTTCCTTTCTTTGCTCAATGAATAATCGTTGACATCAATACTGTATTCACTGATCATAGGCTTCGTACTACCTTTGGCACTAGTGTTGTCCTGAGAATATTGATTATGATTGCTATGAAGTATTGATGATCCTTTTTGATTGGTTCCCTTATTAATTTCTGCAAATATTAATCTTCATCTTTGGAAGATATTCTCTGCACCATTTTAGTCAACACCAATTCAAGATATCAACACTTTTTCATGCAACATTCAATACGTTTAAGGCTCCATCCAACAATAGTTATTGCTATAGGATATGCTGATGAAATTTTAAGCTTCCTATATGCTTGATGATTGCTGGCGGCTCATGATAATATGTTTCAATCTTTAATTAAAACTTATTCATTCATATATTGACTCTTGTTGCCTTCAGATCTTGAGTGGGGATATTACAACACGTGGTTGTGAGCAGCAGTGATACATTTTCTCCCACTATGTTGGCATGGACCCTCATTGTCTTGGCATCAGCACTCATTATCTTGGCATGAGATTTGAATGCCATGATGTATTTTTAGGATTACAGAGAGGGTATGTGAGAGTTCTCTTTTCCAGGCAAGCTTTGAAAATTGACATTGCCTGTCTTTTTCATTTGTATTACAAGTTTTGGTAAGAATTGCAAAGGTTTCCTCATAGTTGATTCCCTCTTTCTGCAAGAACCCTTTAGCCACCAACCGAGCCTTGTACTTATCAAGAGTTCCATCAGCCTTATACTTCATTTTATAGACCCATTTGCAGCCAATGAGTTTCTTCCTAGGTAGAAGATCTAATAGAACCCAAGGGCTGTTCTTTGAAGACTATGATACTCAGCTTCCATAGCCTTTTCCCATTTAGGTATTCCTTTGGCCTTTGAATAAGTTTGAGGCTCAAAAACACTGAAGATTTGGTGTAAGGGAAAACAAAATTGTGTTCTTTTTGCTCTTGCCTCTAGAAGTTATACTCTCAACCGATTCATCATCTTGAACACCACCAATGGTCTTTTCCCACTACTTATGCTGGAGAGTAGAAGCACTTGGGTCTAAATTTGGACAATCGACATGACAAGGGCTGCCTGCAATAAAGTCATCTGGATGTTGATCCAAGTTATCTCAAGGAAATTTTGGTGGAGTAGGATCATGCTGAGGAGATTCAATAACCTCTGGTGCAAAATCATCAGAATCCATCTCGTTAGGTGGAGCCAAGGGAAGTCAAACACCCAAATCCATAGTCTTAAGGGGCTGAGAAGTGGGCTGAAAAGGCCCATCTTCTTCATCAAATACGACATCTTGATTGAAAATGAGGTGATCGATTAGTGTGCACATCTATCAGCCCATAAGCCTTATGGTTGTCACTGTAGCCCACGGACATTAACTTTTGGCTCTTGGAATCCAGGTTTGTTCGCTTGACATTTGGAATCCAAACATAAGTTGTAGAGCTAAAAACCTTCAAATGGCTAACTTTGGGCTTTTGCATTACTGTCTCAATGTAGAGGTTTGGCAGACAGGTCGAAGTATGCTAGGAGTTTGCTAGATAAGTTCAGGATGGCTGATTGCAAGCCATCATCTACACCTATGGAGAAAGGGCTGAGACTATCAGCCAAATCACATTCACCTGTGGTGAATGAAACCGCATTCAGGTAACTAGTTGCCTGCATTATCTTTCTTACGGCCACTAGACTTGATCTTAGTTATGCTGTGGTCTACATCTTTCATTTCATGACAGCCCCTAAAGCAGAAGAGGAAACTTCTTAAACATTAAATATATTCATGATACTATGGTAGATAAACATAAAATGCATATTAATTCAGAGGTATGCAGGTGTACACAGAATTATCCTATTATGTATGGAAAACCATACCACAATATATAATTAGCACTGTAATTCCACAATATATAGGTCATACTGTAAGCATGTCTGTGTTTCTTATGATCCAATTCTCTTATCTCCTTCAATGCCTTCCACAAAAGGGATTTCTGCCTTATATAGCTGTTGGGAGGTAAGACAATGATTGGCAACCCAAGAGGGGTGTCTTCTCCAAACTAACTGTTTCTCCTCAACTAATCATGCACCTCTTCATTAGTATCGTTGCTTTTTGCTTAATGATTGGTTCAGAACTTATTCACTGATAGAAAGGAATATTAGAAGATGAATAACTTAATCTGTTTTATGGTTAATAAGATAATTTCTAGTAATATATTATTGGTTTTATCCCCTCGGATCTGTCGTCAATTTTAAAACCTCAATTCCTTCATTGGTGAGCTTGATCAATACTGTTGATGTTTTGTAGCTTCAGTCGGATAAACACTATGAGTCAATACTAGTGAAGATATGTATATGTATATTTAGTATATATAAGATGTATATATATAAATATTATTATTATGTAAATATTAGAGAAATTAATATAATAACGACTCAAGAGATATTGTGTATATATATATATATGTATAATCATAATTGTCATTATATTAATTACATAATAATGAATCGACGTCCCATGAAGGGACATGTCTCTTCTTGGCTCATTCTCAATATAAATGCAAGAGATTGCTGCATTTGGAAAACACATACTTCTCAAGCAGTGCTATTACATTTGCAGCTGCAAATGTAGAGAAAGGAATGAAAGAAATAATAATGAAATGGATTGAATAGGAGGATGAAATAAGATATTATAATTGGTTGTATTTAGATTGGTAAATATGAAATCGCTGGTGTCTGCCATTAGTCTTCAAGCTCGTGATTCATATAGTATAAGCCCATACGTTCTTCAATCTTCGTTGATGTTGCAATCTTGAGAGTTACATGGAGATAGGAGGCATAATGTTGGATAATATTTTTTGGCACTCCAAAACGATGGTTGAACCGATTATCTATTATTACTTGGGAATTCTTATGTTGGGCCATGCATATATATTGAGTCTGCAATACTATATAGTTCACACTCTTTGGATTATCAATCTTCAGAATTGAACTGACACACATGTAGCTCCAAAAAGAAATGTTATATCGCCAATAACGTTATCACTGAAACAAGTTTTGAGGAGTATCGAGTGCATCCATGAGAATGGTTTTCCATCGACATTGAAGTCAAACAATATGGAAGTATCAATTCAATAGTAGCACTAAACAAATCTAATTGACTTAGTCAACCATCATTAACAAACAACATGAGACAGTGACCAAATTATATTATGAAGGAAACTTGATGTCAGGTATCTCTCTTTTAGAACGGTGCCAATGACTATACATGCGTATTACAAGGAGGACAACATAGAAACTAAGTTGAGTCAACAGGAGTCAGCACCAAAGTAGTGACAAATAATACGAGTCTCTACATCCACCTTGTGAATCATTGTTAGTGAATAGAATACAGAGCATTATAATACTGTTCGGGGGTAGCGAACAAGTATAGTAGGATTAATATTACAGAATATGATATTTAATAATATTAAAGATGAGGCTTTAATATATATATATATATGATGTTAGTATTGGGAATTACAAATATAAATAGATATAATTAGTGCCCTAAAACATTAATAGCATCAACTAAGTAATAAGGGGAGATATAATAACCTTGGAAGTAGTATATGAAAGAATATGAGGATCTAGTGGGAGCCATTCTAAGTGAGCAGATGCTAGAAGAAACTACAAATAAGACTTTCACTCACATGTAGAAAGGACTCACATCGTGAAGGATGTCATTGGATGTTTGCTCCAAAATAACGAGATAAGTATTTTTGATTATTAGATCTTGAGAACTACCTTTATTTACTTCTTGTAGTTAATCTCTTCTTTGTATTTCTATACATATTGTAAGAGCTATTTGCCTTGATCTTTTCCGGGGATGCTCTTGCAGGAAAAGAAGAGTGATATCAGATTCAGAGGGAGTCTGACAGTTTATCTTAAGCAATCTTGGATGAAAAGATCGACTGATTGATAGCTGCTCAACGAGTTCTAATTTGTGAGAGAAGTTCGAGGTGAAATCCCTTGTTTCCACCCTCTGTGTTGAGGCATGGTGGATATCATGCGTGTGACTCCATTTTTTTAATGGCCCTGCCCCCTGTGTACATCATGAGGAAGTGATGACTTCGAAATGATTATCACTTGTATTTGCAGAAGTTATTGAAAGGTGACGATCTTACAATAACTTAATCTTCTATTTCCTAATGAGGATCCACAATAAAAGGGTCTTCTTGGAGAAACTTCAGCAAACAAATTAATTGGTTCTATCTTGGTCCCTTAGACTGCTGGACTCGTGGAGATCATTAAAATTCTTTTATTCATATTATGATGGACATTCTATTATGTCTAAGCAGATCATGATAGATGATAATTGGCATGGTGGATTAAGTTCCTTAAACAGACCATGGCCTTCTATTGTGATGGACATCTTATGACGTCTAAGAAGATCATGAGCATGGTGGATTAAGTTCCTTAAATAGACCATGAATGTTCCTAAGGTAAGTATCATTGAGGATACGTGTGCACATACCTTATGAACATTTTGAGTATTTGGTGAATATCACGAGACTTGATATTCTGAGGCCAAATTACTTGGAGTACTTGGTGAATATCATGCGACTTGATATTCTGAGGCCATTACTCCTGATATCATGAGATGATATCTAATTGGTGGGTATCTTCTGATCAAAGATATCCTTAATCATGCCAACTTGATATTACATTGAGGTAATATCTAACCATGTGTTTATCCTCCCTAGCTAAGAGGGAGTGTTGATGTTTTGTAGCTTCAGTCAGAGAAACACTATGAGTCAATACTAGTGAAGATATGTATATATATATTTAGTATATATAAGATGTATATATATACTTATATATATATATATATATATTATTATTATTATTATGTAAATTTTAGAGAAATTAATATAATAATGACTCGAGATATTAAGTATATATATATAATTATAATGAATAGACATGTCCCATGAAGGGACATGTCTCTTCTTGGCTCATTCTCAATATAAATGCAAGAGATTGCTGCATTTGGAAAACACATACTTCTCAGAAAGTGCTATTACATTTGCAGCGATCCTAAAACTTATCAAATACAGATCGTGAGAAATGATGGAACTATTACTTCAATCGATTTTAGATTGTTGATGTGGATGTGAAGGTATGTTTTATTATGTCAAAAATTGTGAAGTGTCACTATTGGGAGACATTTTTTGATTAGAAATTGGTCGGGTTCATGACGCTTTGTCATGTTGATTTGGTAAGGTGCTTTGGACATGGCTTCTACTTCTAGGACTAGACCAATGATGAAGTCAAATTGCTGTTGGGAGGTAAGAAAGATGATTCTTTTGGAAAAACATCTTGAATCCTATAGAAGGGGGTGATCCACAATATCAAGCATTGGGTTATCACTACATTGTTCCACGTGTCCTCTGGTAGGACGTTTACTCCCGATCTACCATCTACTATGGTGTCTGTTAAGATGGTGCCCAGAATGCCCATCTCCACCACAGTTTGGTGTCTGCCATTATTGACGGCCAGCAACATTGGATCTGTCGCGGATCCTCCAGGAATGGGGATGTCCTTGTGCATGGTGTTGGTCTGGTTGGCCCATGTGCCTAGTAGTGCTGTCCCCAATTGTGGCATGGTGTGAAGGAGGTCCTGGATTTTCACCGGTACCTCCAGTTGAAGCATCTGCCGTAGAATGTTTTGTTTTGCGTTCCGTCGGCTATAGGGTCCCGCTGCCTCTTGTGTCTCTTGTTGGGTCTTCATGGCCTTTTCTAATTCTTCCCGTACTTCCCACATCCTTTGTTTCTCGGTACAAAGATCGGGGTACTTGGCTTGCTTAGCTTGCCCTCGGGTGAGGGCCAATATGGCCTCCTTTGTCTGCGTATATCCTTCGATGTCCAGCAGGTTAGTCCCAATGCCGGACTTAGGGCAATTTGTATCTTCGTGGTCGCCAGGGCCACACCATCGACATAACTTCTGGGGGGCTTCATTATTATTGCAGTCTCTCGCAAAATGACCCCATTGATTGCATGCTCTACATTGGATCATCGGGCATCCTTTTGCATCATACTGTATTCTACTACGAGTGGAATTGTTGTTCCCTCGTCCACCTCGCCGGTTGCCTTAGTAGCTCCCCAAGATGCGTTGTTGTTCAGTTCCGTGGCCCTCGATGTGGATAGCTACTCTTGAGTGAAGAGCACCTGCTGGTTTCGTACCTTCAGATTGTATGGGCATTCCTTTGTGGAATGTCCCATAATTTGGTAGATGTCACATAATGCCTTTTTGGGACAGGCACCCTTCGTGTGGCCACTTTCTTTACATTTCGTACACCAGAGTTCGTCGTCTTTGCTTGTACCCCCCTTCATTGTCTTAAATTATTTTAGCATTCTCTCCATATCTTTTTGGAGTGCCATGACCTTCTTTGGTCCGTCGTCACTGCTGCTTTCTTCTTCGGAAGTGTCATTGTTAGACGAAGAGGATTTACTTCTCTTCTTTTTCAATGTTTTGTGCTCACTTTCCAGGTCCATGGCCCGGTTATATGCATTGTCATATGATGTCGGGGGTACTATCTTCATCTTTCGCCGTAATTTAGAATTCAAGCCCTCAACAAACCATCTCTTTTTGAGGCCATCAATTGACTGGCTCTCCATTTTCCTAACTAACTCCTTAAGTCGGCGACCGTAGGCTCGTACGGTTTCCTTCCTGCATTGTTTTGTGCCATAGATTTCAGAGACTATTTCGTTATCGTCCTTGAGGAGTCGAAACTCGTTCTCGAATTCCTTCTTAAGTTGGTCCCATATGGTCACTGTCATTTTGTCCAAGTCGGAGTACCAATCAATGGCAACTCCTCTCAATGTGGCAGGAAATTGCTTCACCCACTCATCCTAGTCAGTGACCCTGTTGGTTGACCAGATGGTTTCACAGGTACGACAATGCCGTACTGGATCGTCCTTACCGTCGCCATGAAATTTCGACAATTTCTCTTTATGGATCGCCATTGGTGTTTTGACTGGTTGTTGTGTTCGCAGTGGATTTTGTGCTCCAGCACCGCCTGTGCCAGCACTCGTACTTGCACTTGCTTGGTTAGTGTGTTTAGTATTGACTAGTGGCACTTGCCCTTGTGCTTGTGCAATTGGTGGTACTGTACTATGTGGAGTCGTTGGCTCCAATGGAGGGTCCGCCTGTACGTCAATAACACCTTCGGCCGTACCGTCTCCTCCTTTAGTTTGGTTCTCCGCACTTGGTGTATGGGTTAGACTCTCGAACCGATCTCTCTCTTCTTGAAGTAAGGCCTTCCTCAGCTGCGTTTCTTCAAGCAGCTCCTCCATACTCCACGCTCTCCGATGCTTGGGCGAAGTGAATGGTTCCTCGTCGGCCTGTGCACCTTCCATACCACTTCCAAGGTCCCCTTTGGGCAACCCTCCGACAAGTTGGTCCTGGGCAAGTTGCCTCAACGTGCGTCGACGTTCACGTTGCTGGACGAAGATTAAAGCTTTCTGTGCGGCCTCCCATTCGTCATCTGGTACCTTTTTATTTCTATCTTTATTTAAGAGGTTGGGCATCGAAACTAAAGACAAAACATTGTTTTTAAAGAACACTTGTTTTATTCATTTATGCCGGTTTACAACATTGTCAATTGAATGACTTCGCATTACAATTGTTTCTATGTCCTTTTCTCCCCTTCGGTTGGTCTTCACATTTCAGAGTCCCCTACGGTTGCCATTGCCTTCCTCCTAGCGACGAAAGTTTTCCCGTGCCTCATATGCGCGGAGAACTTCCTAACGGCATTCCTCTCGGGCAATCTCCTCCAGGTGGGTGCGTTGTGCGAGCGATGCCTGTGCCAACAAGCGAGGGAGGTGATTTATCAATCGGTTGGCTATAGGATTAGCCTCAATTGCGGCCCACACGACACTTGTTGGGACTTCCTCCCCGGTGGCCTCCCGACGGACGTAAGTTTCTATTGGTACCTGTTACAGGATCGTAAACTCCCTTGTCTAATTGTCTTTACCTTCGTACTGTTTTGTATGTGCATCGTCTGCTTCTGGATTAATTTCACCAACCGGTAGGCCCATCGTGTCCGTACGTCATCCAGTTCTTGTCTTCCCGAGTACGTCAATGAATGTTTAATTTGCAGATTCGATCCTTTTTCTGTAGATGAAATGAATTTCTGAATATGTTTGGAGATTCTGATTATGCTTCTACAATGGATGGCTGTGTGTATCAGAGTGCTGATTGATGGAGATCATTGAATATTATATTGCTTGATTGATGTATGAAATTGCTGATGCTTTTCCATGTTCTCTCTTGGTTTGATACCTTCTTTAAATGATGCCTCCTTCACTTTATAACCTTCATGGAGAAAAAGGGTCACACTCTTTGGTTATGAAAAGATACACATGTTTGACAACAACAACTGCCCTTCCACTTCTTATTTAATCTTCACCTATCTCTTACTTCCCAAATCCCTCTTTACGGCTTTTCAAATCTGTACATCTCCCATTTAAGATCTTCATATCTTCTTCTAGATCTACGTATCTTATTTTCTTCTTTCCTCCTAAAATCTTATTTTAGATCCCTCCATATACTTTTGCTATGAATCTTCTCTAGGCCTCCTCTAATTCCACTCCCTTCCCGCCATTATATTCTATCCTTCTTCACCTTTATATCTTCCAATTTGAAGGAGAGGTCACACCTCTTCATCATGTCTGCCCTTCGACAAGAGTCACAACGTTTCACAATTAGCACACTTTGAAAGAGTGCAACCCTTTATAATTTTTGTGCTTTTGAAATAGTCACTTCCCTATTTACTTTTATTTCCCCTTAATTCTTCCTTTCTCCATATTCCTTTTCAAATGAACTCTCCCCCCCTTTATATCTTATGTTGAGGGAGTCGCAACTCTTCATTATGTATCTTTTGACCTTTCATTAACTTAATTAACTTGTAGTTATATTATATTATTTATCTATTTATCTATTTTTTATATTTTAATTATTATTATTTATTATTAAATCCTATTTCAAAAAGGGACATTGCATCAACCAAGAAAAAGCTTGAAGTTATCATAATCTATCTCCATATATATTCCAAAAACCTAATAATGTCCACAATATGCATGATAGCTAGCATCTCTTTGTCATAGATAGAGAATTCTTATTTCAAATTCTTTCAATATTTTTCTTTCAAATGTTGTGGGACATCACTTTTGCTCCAAGACAACTTCAATTCCCCCTCTTGAAGCATCACATTGTGCTGCAAATGGAGAAATCTAGGGTATGAAATTTCATAGAAGCATAAATTGTTTGGGGAATAAATTGGCAAACTAGAGTAGGATTTTTTGAAAAAATTGGGAAAAAATTGACAAAAAGTCGGTAATAAATTAGATTTACAAAAAAATGTGAAGAACTGAAGAAAACTGTCAATAACTACTTTTTTTAAATTAAAGGACATTTCCATAGCATAGATGATAAAGGACTTATATAAATGGTTCAAAGCACTTGCACAACCTCCTACTATATTTTTAACTTGTAGGACTCGAAGTTTTAACATTGATTTTGTTTGTATAAATTTCAATCTAGCTATGATTTGAAGTAGCACCAAAATATGATGTGGGCTTTCTTATTTTTCAAAATCAGAATGAAGCTTTCTTCACAAAATATTGTCAATAAAAGAAAATCTTCATATTCATATAAGTAGAATTCATTTTCTAGAATTCTCTCAAGCTCCTTTTATTATATATACTCAACAAACAATTATATACAAAGTTGGCATGATATACACATATGTGAAGTGTTATATACACATGTATATACCGAAACAACTTTATATATGTTGAACTTAGAGACTGAATTGCATTAATTATTTAATTTAATTTTGAGTAGAGTTTTAAATATCTAGCAATTTGATTAATTGTAAGAATTTATATGTCATAATTGAAAATCCTAAAATGTTTTTAATGTTTATTGTAGGGTTCTTTGTTTTCTCCAAAATAAATAAGGCAAAACTTTGTTACCCTGCACTTTTAGATCATATCGAAACAAATAAATAAGGGAGCTTTGTTACTGTCTTCTTTTGTTTCATATTGTAACAATTTAAATATTTGAAATTTATAGAAACAAAATCAATGTTAAAAAAGAAATAGTATCAATCAAGCTATACAATATATTCAATGTAGAAAGAGAGGAAAATTTTATTTGTAATTGCCTATCTCCCACGCTACTTCCCGACTTTGCAACACTCTCAACCCAACTTCCTGGCCGTGTTTTCAGTGTCGCACGTTAATTTCATAGAGAATCATGTCATGTTTTTGTGGGTTTTTCTCGTTAGCGTCACTTTTAGAGTTTTTGCTAGTTCCCTGTAATTTTTTTGTTGATTAAGTGTTGCTTTTTGGCGATAAATCACTTGATAAATTACAAAAAAAAGCATTGAAAGTTGTTGACCAAAAAAACCTGATTTTTTGGGAAATAAATTGTTGCACATGCCGACTCCCGATTAATCACGATTTTTTGCCATTTTCTGCTTCTATGCTATTAATATATTAATAGTCAATAATAATTTAAAATTTGAAACTACTTTATAATATTAATTATAAACTATAGGGGTTCATTGCTTCCTTGTTAAAGGGCCATTTATATTAGTGCATAATAGTTATAATTTTAAAATTAGTGTATAATATTAATAATATATTTTATCTTATCAGAATCCATGGGGTGAGGCATGTAGAGAGCTCGGGTCATATTGAAATTGCGAATTAGGACAAATTAATTAATTGCTTGGACACTATCTCACATGCCCCCCACAATTTAGGATGATTGAGGTCCTTTAAAATTTCGTTGATGACTGCCATTGTTCGTCCCACTCCTCTATTTAGGGTTTCCCGAGGTCGGAAAGAAAACTAAAGGAACAAAATTACAAATGTTTTCCATGCTGATTCTGCATTGACTTCGCTTTCGTCTTGGAATCAACCCTATTTCCGAGTGATTCGTCAATTTCAAGAGTTTTTTGTATGGTTTCGTAGGTTTATGCAATGATTTTTAATATTTTTTTACCATTTTTTAGGAATTATAATATGATTTTAATGCACTTTAAATGCAAAAAGGTCATTGAAAATTGGGTCAACAACTTTTTCATGAATTGGGATTTTTTCAAGGAAAAAATCGGTTGGCTCTAGGATTTAGGATTAATTGGGTATAATTGGGATTTTTTGCAGATTTTTGCTTCTTTGGTATGAATAACTAGGCATCAATAAATTATCTCCTTTATTGAAAGCTTCTTCAATTGTTTTTGTCCATGCAAAAGCTAATTTCTTTGTCATATTAATTAAGGGTGCTCCTAGCTATGAAATCCTCTTGTCAAATCTTCTATAATAGTTGTTAAGGGAATTCTCTTAGTTGTGTCAATATGGGAGGAGTCCAATCCAAAATGGCTTGCATTTTCTGTTGGTTCATTTGAAGACCTTATGCACTAATGCCAAGGCCCACGTACAAGATCTCTATAACTTGAAATTCACACTTCTTTTGTAAAGAGGGTGTGTTCTAATATTGCAATGATTGTATCTAGATGCTTCAAATGATCTTCCCACTCCTTGCTGTAATCTAAAATGTCATCAAAGAAAAGGAACACAACTTTTTTAATTGATTTTGAAAGACATGGTTCTTGTTTTACTGGAAAGTAGATTGTGCATTTGCTAAGCCAAAGGGCAGGACTAAGAATTCAAAATACCTATGGCGATACTCGAATGTTGTTTTATACACACCCTCATCCCTTTCATGCATCAGATGGTAGCTTGATCTAAGATCAATCTTTAAAAAATACATAGATTCTTGCAGTTCATCAATCTATTTATCAATTCTCGGAATAGAATACCTATTTGATAGTCTTTTTGTTTGAAGTTTTGTAATCAAACATTTGCATTGTGCCATCCCTTTTCATCACAAGAATCACATTTTAGGCTAATGGGTTGGAATTGAGCTTGACATGAGCCATCTCCAATAGCTCTTTGATGGCCTGTTCTAACTCTTGTTTCTACAGTCTTGGGTAGGGGTAAGGAATGCTCAAACAAGCTTAGGGCTTAGGCCTTACTCTAAGATATGCTAGAATTCATTGTCAAGTGGTACTACTGTGGATAAAACCTGTAAACACTTTACAATGCTTATTCAATATATCTGAAATATCAACAGGATAAGTGCATTGCTTACCCATGGTAAGTTTGTAGGCACAATCAAACTAGTCGTTGCCTAAGCAACTTCTCTTTTGCGAAAGGTTTTCTGCATCCTTTTCGCTGTTCCTGCTCGGAGTTGTCCACTTGAAATTCTTCTAAGCACTGCACTTTTTTTAGATTGAAACTGAGATTTATGGATTGATATTATGTGAAAACTCACCAAAGGAGTGCAACTATCATACACCCAAAACCATGTTACTCTTTCCTAACCCAACATGGAAACCATCATATGCCTTATTATCTCCCAAGGATATGTAAAGTTGTCAAATTGTTTTGGTGCATGGAATAGCGAATCCATAGCAACTATAACATTGAACCTCTTGAGCATCAGACTTTCATCAATGCTATTGTGGGTGGCCCCTCTGCCAATGAGCAATGTTATCCTCTGTGTGGACAACACTCCTTGAACCTTGAATGAATGATATTGCGATGCTCCTAAAAGAGATACTTCTTGATCTCCTTTAGGTGATCCTACCAAAGTGCTGCTTCACCCTTCAGCCTGTATATGGCTATCTGGTCTGTGGTGTTAGGATTGAAATCCAACAAGCTAAAATAATTGTCGGTCCCTATCAACCATGCCTCAGTTACATCCCTGCCTCCTGCTTTGTCAGATAGTCCAGTATAATAGTCACACTCATCAAGTGTAAGTTTGATGTGATTGTCTCATGTTGTGTATTTTGGGTTTTTTTTCGTTTGTTTGGTCTCCTATACGTGCTGTCATTCTTAAAAGGTTTTGGTCTAATAGCCTTTCGTGTCTTTTTGTTTTTGCTTATGATTTAACTTGAACATATTTATGATTTTGCAAATACTGTAAGGGATATAATTTTCCATTTCCATCAACATTTGGTTATTTAAATTTATTGTTTTCCTTTGTTGTTGTAGGTAGTAGTTCTTTTTTGATATATTATATATTCTCATTTGTTGTTTGTGGGTTATGTGTAACGTATTTAGTTACATTTTTGCTAGAGGTATGTCTTGATTCACATTGATTATTGCAGGTCTCATCAGTTCAACCTATTGGTAGATCTGTTCAATCACCTATGACAGTAACTGGAGGTGTATCAACTGATAATAGGGCTGCGTCACCTATGCAATATACAAACTCTCCTTCACCTCAGCAACAGCAGAGGCCAAAGGTGCCACACACACTACAACAACCTCAACCTTACTCATCACAACAACAACGGGCACCATCAGCATATGCAACTGCACAGGTAAGAGTCATATTTGCAAACAGAAATAAATTTTTATGATGGAAGAAAGTCCTGGAAGTTAGAGAACAAATTATGTAGAATACATCAACATTTTATTTAGTGGTTAATGTTCAATAATCAAGCACACATCTAGAGAATACTATTGATGGAGTCTGCTTTGACAATGCATTTTGAATATTGTAATTCAATTGCTAATTTTATTATGAGACTGTTGAAGGCATCACCTACTGCTGGCGCATGGGACTTTACTTGCTTTGATTTGAAAGAAAAACTTAAGAAAATTAATGCAATGTATGAAAAAGTTACAAATGTTTGTCCACCCTTCATTTGTGCAAAAACTGAATGGTGTGTACAAGTGACTTTGATATTCATTATTTCCTAGTCAAAGAAATAAAATATCCTATCTGCAATGACCTTTGACCTTCTCAAAGGTGTACAAAATAATAAATCTTACCTAAGCAAAATGGCTAGTGTCCAAAACATATTATATTGGTACAGCATGATATGTCCTGGGTTATCTTATAGACCAATCTGATTTTCTTAAATCTGGGCTTCAATTAAAAGCTGATGGATTTCTATGTAGTTGGTGTGAGCATGAAAAATTGGTTTCTTTACCAGTTTAGTCACACCTTGATTATCACAGCAAGTTAGTGTAGCTTCTCCATATGACACTTGCAGATTACCAAAAACCACCCTGAGATAAATTGCTTCAGATGTTGCATTTGCAGGTACCCTATGCATGTTTTTTTGAAGTCTGGTTGCAAAGAATATACCTGGGTTGTACCTTTTCAACATATTTCCAAAGGGGAGAGTTCGGGTCTATTTTGAAGTAGGGTTGGTTCATGGAGCTAGAAAAAGTTGACATTGTAACACTAACACCTAAGACAACAATATCAATAAATAGCACATTTGAAACAAACCAAAAGGAAAAAACTTTAAAACAAAACAAAAAAATAAGAAGAAAATAAAAAGAAAGGGAGACATGCCAAAATTAGCAGTTTTGCATTTTTGGGGACGCAGTTTGACCCGGGTTCAGAAGGGCCCAGCCTATAGGCTGAGAGTGGAACCCTGTTTAGACCTACAATGAACTGGACCCGTATCCCAAACTGGGTTCAAACTGGCCCAAGACCCGCTTGCATACACTCACAAACCGGTAACATAGGTAAATAGTACTGAATACTATGAGATTATGAATTGTTTACAAGCTACATGCTAGACTTTATCAGCTAAAATGAATTTAGATGCTTGAAAGAAACAAAAAAATGAAAAAAAAATAGTAACTTAACCCAGAAATTCTTTGAATCTTCCTTTCAAGTTTGCCTTAAAATCCTTGTAAGTAGCTGAAATGTGTGCAAGAGTAGTGTCTGAGGAAGTGAAAGGGTTGTGTTGGCTTTTATAAACAAAAAACTATGGATTTTTATTTTTTTTGTCTATCCTTTGTCCCTGCCACCTCCATAAAGTTTTTTAGGGTTTTGTATTGATTTGGTGAGTGTTTTGGAAAAATTTGCCAAAAACTTGGTTAGTTATCACCAAAAATCGACAGAAAAAAAGTAGAGAGTACTCGTCAAGTTTGCCAACTATGGATGAAACTACCTAAGTAATATCCATGCAGTTTATGGGATAGATTGGTGTTAGAGTAGGCTTTACTTGTACAGATTGGGTCTTCTAACACATTTCATATTTGTGCTGTGCGTTTTTATTTCCTTCCTCTTGTTCCATTTAGCAATGTAGAAGAGAACCACTCTGACAAGTAGTGCAAGCTGCAGATAGTTTGCCGGAGGGAGGTACAAGTAGTCTATAGTAGAGAAGCAATAATTTGCAAAAAATCCCGATTAATCCTGAATCCTAGAGCCAGCCAATTTTTTTCCTGAAAAAATCCCGATTCATGAACAAATCCTTGACCATTGTTGACCTGATTTTTAATGGCTCTTTAGCATTTAATATGCATTAAAAATCATATCAAAATCTCTAAAAAATGGCAAAAAATCTTAAATAATTGTGAAAACCTAGGAAACCCTAGAAAAACTCACAAAATTGATGAATCACTCGAAATAGGGTTGATTCCAGGATGGAAGCGAAGTCAATGCGGAATCAGTGCGGAAACAAATTGTTATTTTGTGTCTTTAGTTTTCTTTCCGACCTTTGGAAAACTGTAAAAAAAGGAGTGAGAGGAGCAATGGCGGTCATCAACCAAATTTGAAAGGGCCTCAATTGTCTTAAATTGAAGGGGTCTTGTGAGATAGTGTTGAAGCAACTAATGATTTTTCTCTAAATTGTTGTTTCAATATGACCCGAGCTCTGTGCACGCTTCGGCCCATGGATTCTAATGTGATCAAATATATAATTAATATTATCCACTAATTTTAACATTATAACTATTATGCACTATTATAGATAGTCCTTTAACATGGATGCAGCGAACCCCTATTGTTTACAATTAATATTATAAAGTAGTTTCAAAATTTAAATTACTATTGACTATTAATATATATTAATAGTTATATAATGAATTAAAAATTATAAGTAATGTACAATTTAAAATGTATATATTTATTTTTAATATATATTTTATATATATATATATATATATTTAAAATGTATATATTTATTTTTAATATATATTTTATATATATATATATATATATAACATGGAAGCAACGGACCCGTATAGTTTACAATTAATATTATAAAGTAGTTTCAAAATTTAAATTACTATTGACTATTAATATATATTAATAGTTATATAATGAATTAAAAATTATAAGTAATGTAAAATTTATAATTTATATATTTATTTTTAATATATAATTAATATATCAATTTTTAATATATATATATATATATATATATATCTGGTGCATGCAAAAATGGGGAAATAGAGACTGCAATGTATTCTGAACTATCTCCTACAATTGAATGTCAATACCTTACGGGACGTGCGTTTTCTTGCCTGGTAATTCCCAAATTTTTCTAACACACTGTCAGCCTCCTATTCTGTCCACTAAAATGAGAGAAAAATAATTTTAATAAATTTTAGCCCTAACTATTGTGCTCTTCTCTTGATTTAAGATAAGTGTTAAAACATGTATGGCAAAACCCTGAATTATGATTGGCTGTAACAAAGTGGATTAATCAGTCTAAAATTTGCTGCCTCCACTATAGTTCCTGGTAGGAACTAAAAAAACGGTATGCAGGTTACCTATCTGACACACCATAACTTTATTTTTCTGCAATTTAGAGTTCGTTACTCCATGAGTATTATTTCAACACTGCTTAATTTTGTCTATTTTTTTGAATTTATATAGATAAATATTATAAGTGAAGAGACAGGATTTGCAGAGATGTAGATCTTTCGTTTTGGGAAGTCTATATATGCTTTAGGTTTATTTACCTATAAGTTATAAATAGTTGGGAAGTATATCATTTCCACCACTTTTCAGTTGTTAATAGTTTCGTGGGAAACGATACAAATCTGTGCTGCAACAAGGTGGGCATTAACACCAAGCTTACGTACTAAGGTTTTTTAATATTTATGCCAACCAGCATCAAAAGAAATCTTTTATGCTTTTGAAATTCAGTTTCTTTGGTCAAAAACTTAAAACTAATTCCATTTTAAACTTTTTAAAACTTATTTATTTATTTATTTTACTTATACTATATATATAGTACAAATAGTTCTTAATTATATATTTAGAACTTTTTTAATATTTTTTTATTTCTATTCTGTTTGAATTTATTTTAATTATTATTTTATAATATATTTATATAAATAATTGATTTTAATATATAGCAACAAAAATTCTTTGATTTTTTAATACAGATAGATCATATGTTTTCAATATTTTTAATTACTTATCAATTTAATATTTTTACTATTAATTATTAATTTTAAAAATTGTTATTTTATTTTCTTCGGTAACAATGATGATTTTATTCTATGAAATTGAGATTGAACTTGGCCCGAACCAAGGGTGGATACATCCAAGGAATCCACCTTCCCAGACAGGCATAAAACCAAACCAAAGGTCCATTAACAGACCACAATCAAGATTTTCCAGAATCACCTCGCTGAGTATGCGAATGAAGAGTCATATCAAAGGATCCCAACTTTGCATTCCTACTCTTCTTGCCTTTCACAATGTGCCATCCATCTTCCATTCTAGCAGCCTCATTGTGCCAATCCATAGGGCATGCCATATCTTGGATGTGATCCTCAAAGCACTCCACCTCTAATTGAGCATGATTTCCATCTGTCGTTCGGTCATCCACTATTTCTTGAGTTCCCACTGTAGTTTTTTTCTCCCTTCTAGATGGAGTGGCAACCCCTTTGCTTTGCTGGCACACCCTATCACCTACCACCTCAGTTCTGCTGTCAATGCTTTTCAAAGATTGTTCCGCCTTCTCCTTCGGGGGTTATTGCATCTTTTCTCCAGCCACCGCTTGAGCAAAGCTGTTTTGCTGCTCCTCATTTTTCTCAACTGTGTAGTGTTGCACAAAAGCATCTTTCCACCATGAAGCCTGCTTGCACATTCTGTCTTTATAACACTTAGCCGCCATATGCCCCATCTGAAAACAAAGTCTACATTTGAGGATAATCCCTTCATAGTCCATAGGTTGAGTCTAGCAGCCCTTAGAAGTCTTAATCATAATTTCTGCCCGAAGCCCTTTTGCAACATCCATTTCAACCAGGAGACGGGCATAGGTAGAATGGAGCAGATTCGATGAACCTTTGTCCACCATTAAAAAATCCCCTAAAGCATCACCTACAGCTTCTAAGCAAGAATCAAACCAAAGATGCAGAGGAAAATTAGGGAGTCTCACCCATAACGAAAGTCACACAAAATCCTATTTCTATCCTGTACATGCTCAAACACAACAAAAAAACCTTTCGCTGCAGGGTAAATCTGTACATAGCCTTCAAGAATCAGCTCCCAAAATTCTGAAATCCACTTGTGAAGGTCAATCAAACTGGGCCATAACCCCTTGATACGATCGATCAGACCCATTTCGGAGAAGACAACCAAGTTGTGGTCAACCTCCTCATCCAGCTCAGCGTCCAACACCACTGAGCGATCGTTTGTCATAGGCAAAATAGCATCACCCATATGCTGCATCACCGACTTTTTCGGATCCTAATCCTTGGGATCACTGTGTATAGGGGGGCCGTGAGATAGACCCCTATAACTCCTTGTGAAAGCTCAAAAGCCCTAGCCCTGCAATTCTTCCGTGAGCCCAAAGACGACATTTTCATCCCAACATTTTGACCTAACTTCTGCAGCCCCACCAACTACACCTTCGGTCCATTCTTTTGACTATCTATATCGATCCTACCAGGTGCCGAATGGGAAGAGTTTCCAGCCTCAAAACCACCGAATTCCGGCTGCTGCATTTGCCATTTTAGGGGCTGAAAATCATCCATTGTATCAATATTCAGGCGACAATTTTCCTTGGACGGCAGCTTCCATCCGCCTTTGCTTGCTGTTGCAACATTGGGAGGGATTAGAGAAACCCTAGCACCTCTGTAGCTCCGTAATGCCATTGGCGTTTAGTTTTTAATTCTAATTTTCAAATTAAATTTCAATTTGAAATTTATTTTAATTATTTGTGTATTTTTATGAAATTATAAATAACTAATTTAATCTATAATTGTTTGAACATGTATTTTAATTAATATTATATTATTGATATTTCAATTATAATAATTTTAAATATTACTTTTACCTTTTTTATTATTTATTTTTTAATAAGTTTAATATTTATTAATTTTGCTAGCACTAGAAATTTGATATCTTTTGACTTTGTATTTAATTTATTTAATTTAGAATTAAGTTTTCTCTTTTTAATGATTTTTATCCTTTTATGAAATTACAAATAATGATGAAAAGTTATTTGAATTAATTTAATTTATAATTGTCTTATTAAAATATTAATTATTTTGGAATAATTATATTTTGAATTTTAATTTTTATAATAATATAAATTTCAAACTTCAAAATCTAATTAAAATTTATAGAGTGAAAGAGACTAACTTTAAATTAGTCATTATCTCCACGCCCCCTCTCTCCCTCTCCCTCTCCCTCTCTCCCCCCCACTATATCTATCTCTCAATCACTTCCTCTTTTTATCATATCTCTCCCGCTGTCTCCCTCTTTCCTTATCGTAGCTCCAACTCTCTCTCTCTCTCTCCCGCTATTTATTTATATATCTCTCTTCCTTTCTATTGCTATCACCTAATCTATCACTCACACATACAGACTTATCTCTCTCTCTCTCTCTCTCTCTATACCACTTCCTATATCTTTACCTTATTATCTCCTCATCCCCCTCTCATTGTCTCCCTCTTTCTATCTCCATTCTATCACACCTCTCTCTCCCTCTCTACTTATCACTCCAACTTTCTATATCTCTCTACTTCTTTGCTACCATCTCTCTTTTTCTCTTCCTCTCTCTTTCTCCTTCTCTATATATTTATATCTCTCCTATTTTATCTTAATCACCTAATATATCACTCACACACACACAGTCTATGTTTCTTTCTCCCTATTCCTACTTTTATATCTCCTTCTCACTCAAACACATAGACTCTCTCTCTCTCTCTCTCTCTCCATTTCTCTTACTCTCTTTATATTCCTTTCTATCTCTCCCTCTATTTATCACTTCCTACATCTTGGATACCAGCGACCTGTCATGGAATGGTTGACTATCTAGGAAATGATCAGCAACAAGGGAACAAGTACTTTATGTGACAATATTAATCCATACTTAGGCGGAAGACATCAGCACATACCCTTGAAGAAGACGGTGATGTGAACATTCAAGTGTGAAGGCTGCGTCAACAGTATACTCGTCATCTTGACTAAGTCTTGGCTGGGATAACTTATGCTTAATTATCTTTATTAAATTAAAGACAACACTTGAGTTTGGGGGGTATACTCACATCCCTTAGGAGATCTCTGAACCAAGAGGTGCATCCCCTCGAATGGATTAAGGAATATTTATCAACAGATCCTCATTTGGGAGAGGGAATCGAAGAGGATCAACAGAAGAAAAACAGACATTCAGAAACTGCCATCGAGACAACTACAATAGTTCATACAACCAGAAGAATTATTTATAATTTCTAATTAGCGTGTTAATGAATAATCACAAAGCATAGAACCCTCATCAAGGAATCAATCCATCAAACAGAGGTAAGGAAAGGAAATGCAATAACAGTCATATTGACTGCGATCTGGGAGTAAACAGAAGTATCAAAGAGAATATAAGATAATCAACATTCTTTATCACTCAGTGGGAGGACATTTACAGGAATACCTTTGCATCAGCATCCATAGATAGGAGAACATCTGCAGATTGAATCCTTATCGGATCAATTGCATTCAGCAAGGAGGCCATACAGCGGAATATCATAGAGCTCAATACATCTGCAATCTCATACTTATCAGTATATCTATTCTGATCGCCCATCGTGACAATTAGATAAACATATATTATTTATATATATAAATATATATGATGAATAATCCTTAAAGTATGTTGATTATCATTGTTGATGATTAAATTGCCTATGATGACGATTATGTGAATTGTTCAACTGTTTGTATCCCATCTATAAAGGAAGGGTCTGAGGTGTAAGTAAATGGGTTTGCCAAGGCTACATAATAGGCCGTCCTAGAATGGACTAGTGAGCATTTACATTGGAGAGCCAAGGAACCCACTTGTGACCTCCAACCAAATCCACAAGATGGTATGTGTTTTCCAAAAGATGAGGCAGGATGGGGAAAGTAGGTACAAGCTGCCAAGTGAGAGGGCTGTGGTAGACATCCCTCTTGAACTTGGTGTAGAAATGGCTTTGGGTGGACCCATCATGTCTCTTCTTCCAAACCCTATTATGTTTGTGGAATATTATTGCTGATATATGAATATAAAGTGGTGTCTAATCCTAATTGTATATATATGTATATTTTTTTTTGATTGTAGGATTCATGTCTCGGGGTGCATTAACATAGAGATATTCAATTGGTGGGATGTAACCCTAACCCTAATATTGTGCCATTGTGATTTTATGATTGCGATTATGTGAAGTGTTCAAATGTTTGTATCCTATCTAGAAAAGAAGGGCCTGAGGTGTAAGCAAAGGGGGTTGCCGAGGCTACATAATCGGTCGTCCTAGAATGGACTAGAGGGCATTTACATTGGAGAGCCAAGGAACCCAGTTGTGACCTCTAACCAACTCCACAAGATGATACGTGTTTTCCAAAAGATGATGCAGGATGGGGAAAGTAGGTACAAGCTGCCAAGTGAGAGGGGTGTGGTAGACATCCCTCTTGGACTTGGTGTAGAAATGGCTTTGGGTGGACCCATCGTGTCTCTTCTTCCAAACCCTATTATGTTTGTGGAATATTATTGTTGATCTATGAATATAATGTGGTGCCTAACCCTAATTGTATATATATGTATATGTGTATATTTGCATATATTGTTTTTGATTGCAAGATTCATGTCTTGGGGTGCATTAGCATAGATATATTCAATTGGTGGGATGTAACCCTAACCCTAATTTTGTGCCATTGTGATTTTAGGACAAAGTTTAGGGCAAATTAGGAATGGGACATAACATAGATTGTAGTTATTTTGAGCTTTGAATTTGCAATTTATTTTCATCATTATCTGCTGTTGTAAATCTGCATATTTGCTATATATTTCTGCACTTTATCTCTTCTTCATATCATACTGTCAAAAAGAAAAAACAGAAAAACAAAACAAAAACTAAACATAACAGGGCTGCATATTACAGGTGATATGAGTAAACAGACTGTTTAATTACATGATATGTTCCTACATGATGTGAGCAACGATCTATCGACAAAGATTCATCTCTCCTCATAATTGACGTAGACAGATGGGGAAGAGATCTAAGATGCTGTGGGATATAATATAATTCATAAGTGATCCAACCCTGAATGCACTACAGATTATGTAACTATTAGATGGTTCATTTGTGATGAGTAAACTAACTATTGACTATGACATAATGCATCTGTAGGTGATATGAGTAAACAGATTGTTAATTATATAATATACTCATACATAATATGAGCAAAGATCTATCAACAATATTCATCTCTCCACATAATCAGAAATTCACCTCATAATTGAGATATTGACTCTGACCATTTGTCTATTACATACTTGATACAAGAAAATCTTCAGTTCCACTTTACCTAGAAGAAAGGACTTTTACATTTTCTCAAGCAAACAAGTCAATTAAGTCTTACTTTGTCTGAATATTGCCTTTAAGAAGTTCTCAATGTAATGTTTTTGCTATAGAGTAATCCATCTTCAAATCTCACATTTAGACAATCTTCTGTGTCAAACACTGTGTGGGCTATGCTGTGCCTCTTCAAATATTCTGTCTGTTTCAGAATTTAATGTGATATGAAAAGTCATTCTTAAGTGTGGAATTTTGTTTTCTAAAATTGAAACTGAGAACTCTGATTAAATAGCGAATCACACATCAACTGGCTGCAAGCAAATTACAAAGATCAAGTAAACACAGATTTCTTCATGGACCAAAAGCTCACCAGTCATTGCTGCAAACACCAAAACTAGCTGAGACTGCATGATAGATTGTATTGATGCAGCCCTCAACTAGACGTTGTCTCCTCAAAATAGCCTCTTAGTTACAAGAGTTAGCACGAGTGGCTCATGTTTCATTAAAAATGTTTTACAGGAAAACAATAGCAACATTTAGAATATTTGCAAACATTAATGCAATCTTTATTCTTAAAATTGCTGAAAATTATGGGCATTCACAGCTGATTTTTGGATATCTGAGACTTCGTCTTCAATTAGATGAGACAAAAAATCTTCCAAAGTAGAAATAAACTTTTTCTCCATTTAAATATGACAAAAGGTTTCCACATAGATTTGACTTTTGACCTTATAAAAGACAGAAACAAAGTAGGACCTAAGGTATAGTTGTACCAAAACTGTATTACAGTGTGTTATAACATGATATGCTTAGGATTTAGATTTTAAAATAATTGAGTCTATCATTTGAAAATTTTACATCGTGCAAATTTTTCATGCCCTGAAAATCCAAAGCTGCTAAGCTTCGATTAACTCAAGAAACCTCATAAGTTAATAGAAAGAAAGGAAGATAGAAACATTATGATTGTACATGAATCACCAAAATAGGATTGAAAGGACTCAGTTATTACCCTTCAGTTATAAAAGAGAAGCATCAGGGGAAAGGGACCCCAGGGTGTGCGAATAACCCAAGAAACATACAAATAAAAACAAATGCTGTCACATGTCTCTAGTAAGGTTCAAACCCTGTTAACTTATAGCATTGTTGTCTATGGTAATGAGATTATCAGGATAAAGGTATGAATAACTTAATCAAAAGATACTTGAAATTACTGTAGTACGTTTCTATTGAGAGTAAATTTCCTTTTAGGCATTGACTCTAGTATCAATGTGTTTTGATATTCACTAATATGCAATTTTGTAACAAGCACTTCGATCCCCTTCTTCCATTCAACCCTCTCTCTTGCACACACTCTCTCTTGCACACACAGACGTGAGAAACAGACACATATCATTGAGTGATTCTAATTATATTTAAGATCTTATAAAGTTTGTGATTTTTGTCTTTTTATTTATTTTGTCTGTGCAGACCCACATTCCTCCATCACAAGATCAGCAAAACCAACTTCAAGCAAAACTTCAGCAGGTTTTATGCATCACCATTTTGTAATTGTCTTGCATAGTTGATGAACACAACTAATTTGTAGAATGAATTCTTCAAGTAATGATGGTCTTATGTGAATTGTTTATTCTTCATTGTCAAGCAGGAGAGGCAAAATTTTCATACTTTCACAAACAGGCAATTCGCATCTGGGTCAGTACAGCAGCATGGAATTGCCCAAAATACTCAAGGAAGTCAGTCAAAACTTCATTTGACTTCAGCTGGCAATCTTGCAAATATTTATCCCGGAAATCAGAACTTCAGTACTTCCCAAATGGTACATTTTTAAGATTAGTTTACAGACTATGAAAAAATAGAATATGACTTATCTAGTCACATACGTTTTGATTGAACACTATGGATCCTTATTTGTGATGTGCTGCTGAAAATATTTGCCAGCCCTAGAATAGAAGCAAGAAAAGCTGGACCTTGCTATTTCTTTATGTCTTGTTCTACCTATGTGGCAATCATCAACAGAAAAGGCCCAATTTTCCACATCATAAATTTCACCTAATTTGCTGCACAAAATTTTGTGAATTGTCACATACAATTGTTCAAATTTTGGAAAAGCGAAATGTAAAAGTTTGTACACATAGATACGGACACAGATACACATCTACATAATAGATGCTAATAGCTACATTTCATTAATTGAAAATATTATTCAATGTTATTTGATAAGGTTTATTTTTTTTGTTGCGCGAGAGGTATCCCCACAACCCAGCCCAACGCCCAACTTGCCTTACCGTGGTCTTACTTGTTGCCAAGTTGGGGTTGGGAAAGGGTGAGCTGAGGCGAGACTAATCCTTTGGCGATGTACCAAGCTGCCCGCAAGCCAGGTGCATCGGGTGAGTCCGGGCTTTGGTGTCGAACTTGAGACCATTGGGGAGCAAACCCAAGGCCCAAGCCAACTCCGCTACCCATGTAGGCCATTTGAAAAGGTTTATTATAAGTGCCCTTTTCCTAAGAGACATTGCTCTCAAAGAAAATGGAGAGATGCATGTGAAATTCGTGAGAGATTGATCCTCCCAAAGTATAATATCCCCTTTGAAATAGGATTTAATAATAAATAAAAGTAATAAAATTAAAATAATAAATAATAAATAAATAATAAAATTTTATATAATATAATTACAAATTATTAGAATAATATTTACATATCTATTTAGTTAATGGTCAATAATGTAATATTAGTTTGTTTAGATAGTTTCTAAATAAGTCTTCAGTTATCGATTGTTTATTTAGGAAACATCATCAATGTAATTGCATATATATGTACATTTCATTCTTTGAATAAAATCAAGCAATTACCATAACATGGTATTAAAGTGGGAACAATTTCTTTTGAAATTTATTTGTCATTCTAAATTTTTTTGTTAGAATATTTTCAGTGAAATTTTTTTCACAAGCTAGTGAGATTTTTTGAAAGTCCTTTTGTTTTGTTCAAAGGTCTTTTGCATTTCAAATCGTGTATTTTTTGCTGCTCAAAGGTGCAATTTGTTTTATTAAAACATAAAGGTTTTGTTTTTCGCATTTTTCAAACGCGACAACCCTCATCAAGTGCGTCATTCTTTGTGACCTTTGTTACGCATGTGACATGCCTCTTTTTTCCACGTGAAAGCTTTTTCTAAGTGCCTTTGCTTTTTGCAACCCACGTGACCTTTCTCATAACTCGGGAGAGATTTTTTTCAACCGTTTTTTGTCATCAATTGTCGGTTTTGTGGGTTTTTAAAATACCGACTCTGTGTTCTTTGTGCAACTTTTTGAGATGCATGGTCGTGATGACAATTCTCCTCTTTGCGCGATGAGGGCCTTCAAAGGCCATTTTTTGTGCATGACAACTCCCTTTTTATGCCCGTGATTTTCAAGTGTTTATTTCTAGCAACCAATGACTTTCGTCTAATTTTTCTGGATTTGGTTATGCTTGAAATTTGCAAATTTTTTTGGCAAATCTAGGGTTTTTGGAATTTGTGACTCAGGAGTTCAAAATTTCAGTTTTTTCTGGGATGACCTAGGGTTTCTAGGTCCCTATACTTGTGGCTAGGATTTGTTCTACACTTCGACCTAGGGTTTCTCAGTTTTTGTTCCTTTGGCTATTTTTTTTGACATCACAGATTTTTTTGTATTGGGCTTTGTGCCCTTTTTTGCCTCAAAATTTGTGCATGAATCTGCATCTATTTTCTATGCATTGGTATGCGTGCCTAAGGTTTCATGCAATCAAAATTAAGTGTCTTCAGTTTTATCTCATTTTTTATGCCTTAAAAAGCATAAAAGATGGCTTCTATAACAAACATAATTTTGGAAGGTAGTCAGAAGGTCAACGACCACGGTTACAACACCTTGAACTTGTAGATGATGACAATTTTTGAATATCAGTGTCTTGATTAGATTGTTTTGGGCATGTCCATTTGTCCTACAACAACGGGTCTAGATCAGGACAAATTTGATGGATGGAATAGGGAAGCCGTGATGCTTATTAAATTGTCGTTCATTGATGATCAACTGCCTCAGATACCCTTAGGAAAGACAATTGCTGAAATATGGGATTATTTGAAGGGACTACATGAAATGTCTAACAAAAGCCATGCGTTCTTTATAAAGAACATGCTTTTCTCGATCATGATGGATGAAAGGATATTCCTTCAAGAGCATCTCAGAAAAATTAAGGACATCCGTGATGAGTTGGAGGCAACTGGTCGGACAATGGAGGAAGAAGACATGGTAGTAATCACTTTGAAAAGTCTACCAAAGTCTTATGAGCACTTTATTGAGACCCTCAATATTACCTCAACTAATGTTGACTTGAAGTTTCCAGATCTTTGCACCAAACTTTTGCAACAGGATCTATGGAGACAACAATTTGGTAGCAGTGTTAGTTTGTCCTCTATGGAACATGCCTTCACAACAAATTCCTTAGCTTAGAACAAAGGAAACAATCAATTCTCTTAGCAGAAAGGCCGAGGTCAATCCTAGGACAGGTCCAAGAAGAAGAACATTCAATGCAATTTTTGCCACAAGTACAGTGACATGAAGAAATATTGTTGGCATTGTTTGGCTTTAGAAGAGAAGAAGTAGGGAGGGTCTCAAGTTCAATAGAAAGCCAATGTAGCAGAGCATAGTGAGGACACCGAGTAGGACTCTACCTTTTATGCCTATATGGAAAAACGCTCGACTGGTCACTTCAAATCATTTTCTTGTAGATCGACTTAGGTGCTAATTGGCACTTTACAGATCGTTGAGATTGGTTTACTGACTACACACCATTCGCTGATTTAATTATTTTTGGAGGGGGAGAAGAGTATATTGTTGTTGAAAAGGACAACATGCAAATTCAATCTGGAGGGAGAAATTTAATTTTCTTCAACTTATACTACGTTCCAGGCATGGAACTCAACCTTCTCTTTGTCAGTCAGATAATGAGACATTCCTTAGCTGGATGTGGTATTTAGTTCACACAAATGCATTATTGTTGATAGAGAGACTCGTACTGCAGTTGAAGTGGGTATTAAGGATCATAATCTTTATAGACTCGTTGATACTGGTGATTCTTAGGAAGCATGCTATGGCAGCCAAAAGTTCTTCCAACAGGAATCTCTGGCATCGACAGTATGGGCATTTGAACATACATTACCTCAGCTAGTTTTGGAGGATTTGGTTGTTGGCTTATCAGAGATTTAGACTTAGAATCATTGAGTTTGTGGAGCTTGTTAGGTTGGAAAGCAACATTGGACTCCATTTCGGATGGGGACCCTTGGCGAGCTTCCAAGGTGTTACAACTTGGTGCATGTTGGTATGTGTGAACCAATGAACACTACTTCAATTATTGGGTCCAAGTATTTTCAGTTATTTTTTGATTATTTTAGTCGTAGAATGCGAGTGTATTTTCTTAAAGAAAAACAAGAGTTGTTTAGTATATTTCAAAAGTTTAAGGCATTGGTAGAAAAAGAGTCAGATTAACAAATAATAACTCTTAGTACAAACAATGGGGGAGGGGAATTTTGGTCTTCTGAGTTCTCCAACTTCTAAGCACATCACCTTATCAAGCATCAACTTGCTACACCTTAACACCCCTTAGCAAAACGATGTTGTTGAGTGGAGAAACTGCACAATCACTGAGATGTCTTAGTTTATGTTGGAACAAATAAATTATCCAAAGAAGTTTTGTGCAAAAGCAGTCTACACTGCCGTCTATCTCCTAAACAGGTTACACATGCTATTAAGAGGAAGACCCTAGAGGAAGCCTGGTCTTGTAGTAAGCCCATAGTTACAAGACTCAGACTCGCCTCAGACTCGACAAGCTGGATTCGGGCTTGGACTTGGACTCAGACTCGGTGTCTGAACTTGGCAAAGAGTTGAGAAAGTGAAAAACCCAAGAAATTCAAAGATTTTTAAGGATTTAAAACTTTTTTCATGCATCATTCAGTCAATTAACATCAAAGACACAATAATTGAGATAAATAGAAGCTACTTTGGACACACACAAGTTTACATTGATCACATAAGTATAAATGCGGATTTCTGAAAGAAATAAATTAATTGTTAAACTAGTATGGATTTGAAGACTCAAGCTGAAGAAGCCAAATGCATTGAAGATGTTTTGAAAATTCAGCTAAAAGTGAAAATCTTGGAATGTGAGAAGCTTGACTTGGAAATTGTTTCCCTAAGAAAGGAGGTAGAAAAGACTAAAGAGCAGCAGCTAGATAGTAAAAATTTGCTAATTGCAAATATCAATTTCCTTATTACTAATACAATGATAATAAATGATGGAAATGATCTTTGGATTGCAATGATTATTCCTATATCCAAATATCTTGAACAATAAGATCATATATAATACTAAATAACCTTATTCAATTTTTTTTTTGATCTAGATGGCTTCAATATGGATGGCTAAAGAAATGTATTATATCAATCAAGTATGAGTTTCTATGTCTCGTATCTTCTTAGCGATTTTGATCTCAAGTAGATGATGCTTGCAGATGTTATGATTCTTATCTTGTCTAAATATCAAACAATATAGGAATGAGTGTTATCAATCAAGTGTAAGAAATAGTGATGTTTCTGATGTTATTATTGGAATGTGCAATGAGATTACTATTGTGCTGAGGGCATCTGCCATCCCTGATATATTTTGTAAAATATATGCAAGTTTACTACTGCTGATCGATCTAAAGTAATCACTTGTCTGATATTAAACTTGTAATGGTAATATAACACAAAAAATAATTTAAAACAATAAAAAATGTTAATTTTTTGTTTTTTGTATTGGCTGGCCACGATAGAGTCCTGCTGATTGGACTCGCCGAGTCAGAAAAATCCTTGGACTTTGTGAGTCCTAGAAGGACTCGCCAGGACTTGATCGAGTCAGTTGGCATAGCCCAAAAGACTCTGCAAGCCTAACTCGGCTCGGGACTTGCAAAGTCCCTGTAACTATGAGTAAGCCTAAAATCACTCACTTCAAAGTCTTTGGCTCTTTCACTTATGTTTGGATTCCAGATGCCAAGTGCCCAAAACTAGGTTACAAATGCCAAAAGATCATGTTTGTAGGATATAGTGAAACCACAAAGCATATTGATTGATTGATGTAGACACTAGTCGTCTCATGTTCAATCGGGATGTCGTCTTTGATGAAGAATGAAGGCCTCTTCAGCTCTATTCTCTCGTTTTGAGTCCTAAGGATCTGCCTTTGTAGGCTAAGGATTTGGGTGTTAGTCTTCAATTAGGTCCACCTAATGGGAGGGGTTCAAATGACTCTCCCAAGCATGATATTACACCACCCAACTTTCCTCATGAACTTGTCGATCTACGTTTTGATGAACTTGTTTTGGCCAATCCAAGTCCATTTGTTCCTCCTAAATCAGATGTCGGTACTTGTACTCTTTGGTTGAAATGGTGGGCCGAGACCATAGGTGATCTTCATGATGATGAATTCATTGAGGGTAGATCCTATAGAAACAAGAGAAAACAGCAGAATACAGTAAACTTTTCTCTTATGACCAACATTTACAGTGTTGATGAGCATCAATACTGTTAAGAAGCTAAAGGTATACCTGAGTGGGAATAGGCTATGGAATTAAAACATGGCAGGCTTCTGAAGAACAACAATTAGGTCCTTTTTTATCTTCCATCTGGGAAGAAGCCGATTGGCTGCAAATAGGTTTATCGAGTTAAGTACAAGGTTGATGAAACCCTTGATAAATACAAGGCTCGACTAGTTGCTAGAGGGTTCTCACAGAAAGAGGGTATTGATTATGCGGAGACCTTTTCTCCCATAGCCAAAATGAATACCATTCGGCTTGTCCTTTCTTTTTCAGCTCAATATGGATTGAAATCCCATTAAATGGATGTCAAGAGTGTATTCGTCATGGTGACTTGCAAGAAGTTTATGTGATGCAACCTACTGGTTTCAAGGTTGTCGGTAGAGAATACTAGGCATCCAAACTTGTGAAAGCAGTCTATGGCCTGAAATAGACTCCTCGAGATTGGTTCATAAGGATTGATAAGTACCTTAGTGATCAAGGCTTTTAGAGGAGTCCTTCTGATTGCAAACTGTATGTCAAAACTATTGGTGGTTATATACTTATCATTTATGTTGATGACCTGATTATTATTGGTAGCTCATCATTTTTGATTGAGCAAATCAAACAGAGTTTGTGCTAGTCCTTTGACATGATAGATTTGGGACTTCTACATTATTGTTTAGGTGTTGAGGTTTGGCAGATAGATGATAGTTTTTTTTAAATCTCAAACAAAGTATGCTAGGAGTTTGGTAGGGAAATTTTGGATGCACGATTACAAACCTGCATCCAAACCTATTGAGAAATGACTAAAGTTGGTCTGCCAAATCGGATTCACCTTTGGTGGGTGAATCCTTGTTCAGGGAACTAGTGGGTAGTTTCATATATCTCACTGTCACTAGACCTGACCTTAGTTTTGCTGCAGGTTACATCTCTCGCTTCATGAGAACCCCTAGAGTTGAACACTATGTTGCAGCGAAGCATGTGCTACAATATGTGAAGTGCACTTCTGATTTTGACATTCTATATGATAGAAGCAAAGATCCTAGACTTATTGGTTTCATAGACTTCAATGGGGCAACTTCTGTTGGTGACATAAAGTCTACATCTGGGTATTTCTTTAATTTGGGAACAAGTGTAGTCACATGTACTAGCAAGAAACAACAAGCGGTAGCTCTGTCCTCAAGTGAAGCAGAATATCGGGGAACTGTTATAGCATCTTGTGAAGCATTTTGGCTTCGAACGATGCTTTCCGATATGCACATGCCTCAAGCAGGTCCTTCACCTCTCTTTTGTGACAAAAGGGGTGCTCAAACTTGCCAAAATCCTATGTTCCAACTGAGGATTAGACTATAGACATTCTCACCAAGTCTGTGGGCCTAGACAAGTTTGTAAAATTTAGGGGGCAACTTTGTGTAGTTGATAGATCGGCCATTAAGGGAGGGTATTAGAATAATATTTACATATCTATTTTGTTAATGGTCAACAATGTAATATTAGTCTATTTAGATAGGTTTTAAATTAGTCTTCAATTATTGATTGTTTCTTTAGGAAACATCGTCAATGTAATTGCCTATATATGTACATTTCATTTTTTGTATATAATCAAGCAATTATTGTAACACAAAGTAATTAGCTGATAGGCTATATTATGTGAGAAAAAGACACGCCAAAAATGACATGTCTCACGCTTGTGAAAGAAAAAACAGTGCCTAAAAAAGGTGAAAAAGGTGAAAAGGTTGTGTTTCTCCAGTGGAAAATGGATCTGGTCGTATACTAGCGCAAAACTACTGTCACTTTTACAATCCAAATGACAATGGAGTGGAAATACAATATTCTGCTTTTTATCTCCTGTCGACGTGTTTGTTACAGCCATGTCGGTGCTTTTTCTTAGATATCATACTTAGTCGATAGATTTCATTTATACAAAAAATAGCGCTGGGGTCGAAAAAGATCACCAAGCAGTTAAATCTGTTACGTCCCCTGGTAATTTAAGTTTAATCCTTATTTAAATTAACCTCAATTCTCAAAACCTAAATTGAATGAAAAGAAAATACATTGATTTTCATAAATATATGGTACAATTAGGGACAATCATCCATTTGTATTTCATATTAGATAATTTAATTCCATATGCTTTATATATTTCTTGTCTCAAAGCTTGATTCGATATTACTTTGTTGTAAGGAGAGAGGTCTGAATACAATGCAAGGCGCTTAGAGACCACTTGATTGATTCCCTCAAAGTTTATAGATCGAAGCCCTTATCCTATCTTGGGAGTATGCCCACAAGGTGCTTATTGGGAACTATCTTTTTGGGATTTAGACCGCCATTCCTTGAATTGCTTCAGCCTTCCTTCTTCATCACTAAAGCAATAACAAAGATCTTAGCATTATTTCTGTTGACTATATATATATATATACATGCATATATGGTGATCATTGTATATATATATGTTCATATATATTTATATATCTGTTAACTATCCTAACTTGCCGAGAAAGGATTCAATATGCTTTCAATATATAATCATAAATATTTATTTTTATCTTTTAAATTATTTCACTAATTATTTAACAATAGTTTCAGGCTTCAACACTCACCTGATATAGAAATATGTATAGTAGTTTATGTCTTTGCTCATAAACTGGCAGTATTCCCAATGATTGCTTTGAGTCTCAAAAATGCTTGTCTTCCCTAACTGCTGCTGCAGTTCAATAAAGACTGTATATTTAAATATATATAATAATATATTGTAGGATTGCAGATTTGATATGTATCTGCACTGTTCTGTCTCTTATTTCTTTGTTTCTAAATTCTCTATGTTCTGCTCGATGCCCCTGTTTCTTCGCCCGACTACTAATACTTATATTTGTTTTTAGACAAGGGACGTATCCTTCCTATGTGAACCAACAGCATCCAATAGTGCTGAACTGATGGCACCCCATATTGTTTCCTACGTGGTGCTGACGGTAGTCATTGTTTGCTGACCATGTTTAATTTCCTCCATGTCCGTACATACTTGATGCATTAATGATGCTCGTCCTATTATATTTTTAATCGATAACCATCTCTTTATTAATGTTCGCCTTAATCTTGATCGGATTAGTCTTTATACTCATCATTATCTCTTGGCCTTAGTCGGTATCACTGATTGTATACAAATCCAAGATACATATTCTCACATAGTCTTATTGGCAACTTAGGAAGTGTTTATAATAACAAAAGTATTTGAACAAGCCACAATATTGATACAATTAGAGATTATTATCTAAATTTGGAGTAATACGATTTGATAAAGGATTCAAACCGATACTGCCACTCAGCACATTTAATAAGAAGTCAGCGGTCAATAGAATTATGTCCAATGACGATCACCAATTAAGTTTGTTCTTCTTTAAATATCATCTACCTGGACGATAATACTTCTGTAGTCACGGGGGTATGTAATTTATTAATTAATTAATTTATTGATGATAATTAACTTGCTGATTAATAAGAGTGATAATAATAGTAGAAATGATAATTAATCCATTGACTTCGTTAATTAATATATATATATATATATATTTGATCAGTTGTTAATTAATATTTATTATGATTATATAAATTGACAATTATTAATATATATAATTATTATTCAATAATCATAATATTTTCAATTATTAATGTTTAATTGGTATATTTATTAAATATTTATTACAGACAGGGCTATCACAAAATCACTACTACCAATCAATAGTTGCATCTTATAATTCAATGGTTAAAAACCCATCCCGACTTTTGCCACCGATCATAGGCAATGGATATATCTGATGATCAAAATTTGCATGGGTGATAGACCAAGGTGGTATAAAACAGTAAGGGATCACTTCCCTCAATAGCAGCATTTGGGAGCTGTTCTTTTCAACTTCTTTGCAAATACAACAGTTTTGAAAGGAGAAGGAATTAAAGATATCTGTTTAAAATCTGCCTTCATAACTTCCGCCTTGAAACTTGGCATATTTAGGTTATAGGCAACGTAATAAAGTAGTGCACATGGCAAATTGGGGTTGTAAGAAATAAAATTAGGAGATAAGTCATGAGTATTTGGATTAAATAAAACTTTGTCACAAATGCAGTTTCAAAACTAATGCATTCAAAGCACCATAGTGGGAAAAGCTTAGATTGTACAAGAGGCATAAAAAAATGCATACTTGCAAAATTGAACACGATAAGACGAGGCAGGATAAATGTAATTGAAATATTTTTGAGTTTAATAACATTTTTTTTAGTTTTTCTAAAAATATACATTATATTTTTTAATATTAATATTATTTTTTATAGTAATATGTTTGTGATATTATTTTATTACTTTTTTTTATATTTAAAATTTTATTATAAATAGAAGCTTTACATGTAATTTATTGGGGGGAGGGGGAAATAAATTGCATTCACCTTTACTATTTTTTAAAATAAAAATAATAATTAGGATAGGATTTTTTAGCAATTAATTATTCTATTAAAAATACTATATCTAATTAAATTTTTATATAATAATAAATTATAAATAGCAAATAACATCAAGATTACTACATTTTATCAAATTTTAAAATCCACACAAATGTAAATATGAAAAAAAAATTTTAAGCTGGTCATATTTTGGAAAAGAATGAAGAGTAACTTTGATCTTTTATAATCAATGATCTCAAAGATTTAATAACAATATATGGTGTTCAAAAAATCAGTTGACAATTTTTAGAAGCTCAAGATCCACTTGAGTTACTAAAAGGTTTACTTGAGATGTCTTAATATCATACATGTAAAAAAAGGAAAAGAAATATTGGTCCTGTTGATGTGAGTTTTATTCCACTACAACATGCATAATCAAATACACAATGTTTCGGAGTGAAACACTAGATACTCAATCCTGTCTTGAATAAGGTCACTTCCCATTCTAAGCTTGCAAAGTAAGATCATGAAATGACTTCAAGGTTCTTTCAATTTGTGGATACTTAATCACCAAGGGAACTTACTTCGTTTCTCAAGACTTGACCACTTGCTTCTAAAGATTTGGCTTCACAATGTGCAATGATTTTTTTTTTTCGATTTTCCAACTTTATTTCAACTTAAACTTAAACTTCCACTACTACTTCTAACTATGAATGTCAAGAAGTATGGATGGACATGGAGTATACTAGGTGCAATCTTGTCAGTGACTACACCCACCTAGTGCAAGCTTCTAAGGTATATTCAAATGTTTTACAAATCAATATCTCCTCTTCAATCCCATCAATGGATGCAAATTAAAGATTGAAGATCAATTGAAGCTAAGCACTTTCAATCACTAGCTCACCACACAAAGCACACTTACAATCAACAAGAGGCTAGTGGCCTAGTTTTCAATTCGAGTCTTGCAAATAAACTATTACAGGAGGTAATTGGTAAATAATTGAATGATTCATTTACAAAGAACGAATTGTTCTTATAGAGATTACAATCGAGATGTTTCTAAAAAGAAACATACAAATAATAGAAAGAATCTAATATACAAGATATTTACAATATCTAGAAGTGACCATTAAAATAGAAATAAAATAACAGAGGAGATATTATTTTAATACCCTCCTCCCTTAATGGTCAACTTATCAATGACACCAAGCTGCCCTCTGAATTTGACAAACTTCTCTAGAAGGAGGGACTCGGTGAGAATATCAACAGTCTTGTCAATTGTAAGAACAAATTGCAAATCCATGGATCCATCTTCAACCAACTGACAGATAAAATGACAATGAATGTCTATTCTTAGTGCGCTCATGGAAGATTGGATTTTTGGCAAGTTTGATGACCCCTTGATTGTCGCAAAAGAGAGGTGAAGTGCCTGCTTGAGACATGGATATCAAAAAGCATTCTACGAAGCCAAATTGCCTCACAACCTGCTTTGACTGTTCCTCAATATTCAACTTCTGTTGAGGAAAGAGATACGACCTGCTGCTTCTTACTGGTCCAAGTGATAGCACCTGTGCCCAAACTGAAAACATACCCGGAAGTAGATTTTTTGTCATCAATAGAGCCTCCATAGTCCGAGTTTGTGTAACCAATGAGGTGGGCATCTTTGGTTCGTCCATAGAGGACACCAAAATCAAGAGTACCCTTGACATAGTAGGATGCGTTTTGCTGCAGCTCAATGATCTAAAGTGGGAACTGTAATGAAGCGAGATATGTAACTCACTGCAAAGTTGAGATTAGGTCTAGTAGCGGTGAGATATATCAAACTTCCCACTAGTTGTCTGAATACAGATTCATTCTCAACAGGAGAACCAGATTTAGTTGATAACTTGAGACCAAACTCCATAGGTGTAGATGTAGGTTTACAATCCTGCCTTCTAAATTTGTCTTGCAGAGTCCGTGCGTACTTAGACAGAGAGATGAAGATGCCATGTGACTGCTGCCAAACCTCCACACCTAGACAAAAATGAAGAAGTCCAAGGTCAGTCATATCAAAAGAATGACAGAGATTTTGTTTGATACCCTGAATAAACGATTCAGAATTGCCAGTGATAATCAAATCATCAACATATATAACTAGAATGATGATATCACTGCTAGTAGTCTTGACATACAAATTTGAGTTAGGACTCCTCTGGAAACCTTGATTTGTGAGGTGCTTATCAATTTTCATGTACCATGCCCAAGGAGCCTGTTTGAGGCCATCGAGTGCTTTCACCAGTTTGAGTACCTGGTGTTCTTTACTGGCAACCTTGAATCCAGGAGGTTGCGTCATGCACACTTCTTCCTGTAAGTCACCATTTAGGAACACACTCTTGACGTCCATTTGATGGACCTTCCAGTCACATTGAGCCGCCATGACAAGGACTAATTTGATGGTGCTCATCTTTGTAGTGGGAGCAAAGGTCTCTTCATAGTTAATTTCTTCTTGTTGAGAGAAGCCTTTGGCAACAAGACAAGCCTTGTACTTATCTAAAGTACCATCAAGTTTGTATTTGACTTTTGTAGACCTATTTGCAGCTGATGGGTTTCTTTCCTGAAGGAAGATCTGACAGAACCCAAGTGTTATTTTTCAACAGACTATGATGCTCAATCTCCATAGCTACTTCACACTCAGGTATTCCTTTCGCCTTTGTGTATGATTGAGGTTCATACACACTGTGAATGTTGGCCATGAGAGAAAAATTTACGAAGTTAGAAGGTTTTCTCTTTTTTCGTGCAGTTCCACCGTCGATAAGCTCATCATCATGAAGATCGCCAATCGTCTTAGCCCGCCATTGAGGTTAGAGATTAGAAGTGCTAACATATGAAGCATGAGGTGCAAGGGGATCATCATCATCAAATAGAAGATCAGATGCATCTTGTACAAAATTAGGTGGTGTGGTTGCATGTTTAGGTAAGCCCGCAGGAGAAGGAACTGGAGGAGAGGCAGGAACAAGAATAGTTGGAGCCTTAGTTGAAGCCCTCCCATTAGGTGGACCTAATGGGAGATGAATATCCAAGTCTTGAGCTTGGAGGGATTGAGCCTCTGAATTCATAACTGGAGGAGAGAGCTGAAATGGCCCTTGTTCCTCATCAAAGACTACATCATGATTGAAGATGAGACAATTAGTCTTGATGTCAACCGGGTGGTAGGCTTTGTGATTAACACTGTAGCCAGGGAGCATGACTTTATGGCTCTTGGCATCTAACTTGGTGCGTTTAGCATTAGGGATCCAGACAAATGCAGTAGAGCCAAAAACTTTGAGATGACTGATTTTGGGTTTATGACCTGACCATGCCTCTTTCAGAATCCACTTCTTGACAACCACTGTAGGAGAGCGGTTGAGAAGATAGACAATAGTGTGGACAACTTCAACCCAAAATTTATGTGAAACTTGCTTGTGTTCAAGCATAGATCGGGCCATTTTGGTGATTTTGCGGTTTCTACGCTCAACGCCACCATTTTGTTGAGGGGTGTAGGGTGTTGTTAATTGGCGCTTTATGCCATGTTGATCATAAAAATGGGAGAAGGCAAAGGAACAAAATTCTCCCCCATTGTCAGTTCTAAGAGTAATAATATGTTGACGACTCTTTTTCTACAAATGACTTGAATTTTTGAAATACAACAAACACCTGTGATTTTTGACAAAGGAAATACACCCACATTTTACAACTAAAATTATCAACAAAAAGTAAAAAATACTTGAACCTAGTAATAGAGGGAGTAGCCATAGGTCCACAAACATCAGCATGGACCAGTTTTAATACCTTAGAAGCCCTCTAGGAGTTGCCATTTGAAAAAGGAGTGCGATGTTGCTTCCCAGCTTGACATGCTCCGCAAACTCCAAGATTCTTTGTCTGAATCTCCGGTAGTCTAGTGACAAGATCTTCCCGAACAAGCTAAGAGAGATAGTGCACATTCAAGTGCCCATACTGTTGCTGCCAGAGTGTACTAATAGAGGAGCAATGGGCTGCCACAAAAAGCTTCTGAGAATCCCTAGAGTCAACTAGTCTAAAAAGACCATGATCTTCAACACCAACGACAATTGTGGATTGAGTTTCCCGATCAATGCTATCACATTGATGTGAACTAAAGGTCACGTCAAGCTGAGGAGAATGTCTTAGAATCTGATTGACAGAGAGAAGATTGAGTTCCATGCCTGGAACATAGTACACATTAAGGAAAATTTGTTTCCTTCCTCTAGACTAAATCTTGATATTGCCTCTTCCAACAATGGTGTACTCTTCTCCAAAAATTATTGAATTTGAGAATGGCTGGAATTCTGTGAACCAATCCTGACGATGAGTGAAGTGGCAGGAGACACCCGAATCAATATACCAGGCATAGGATTTTACATGATCTGCAGGTCTTTTAGCCATGAAGGCGTAAAAGGTAGATTCACGTGACTCAATGTGTTCCACAACATGTGCTTGAGGCTGTGAACTAGATTGCTTGGCTTGAGTAGCTAAGCATTTTTGGCACTCCAACTTCATATGACCAAACTTATGGCAGTAGTTGCACCAAATGTTTTTCTTCTTTGGGCCTTTTGATGATGGCGTAGAAGAATTCTACTTAGAAGATTGAGAGAACTGATACTTGCTTGTGGATTTAGCTGAGAAGGCTCGAGTGTTTGAAGAGGAGCTGGTACCACTGCCAAATTGTTGTTTCCAACAATCTTGTTGTAGAAGCATTATACAAAGATCGCAAAATGAAACATCAGAATGAGTGGAAGCAATGTTGAGAGTTTCAACAAAGTGCTCATAAGAGGATGGGAGACTCTTCAGGTTGATCACCACCATGTCTTCTTCCATTTTGCATCTAATGGCTTCCAACTAATCACAAATATCCTTGAATTTATTGAGATGCTCCTATGAGGATACCTGGTCATCCATCATGATTGAGAAGAGCATGTTCTTCAGAAAGAATGCACGACTTTTGTCCGAGGTTTCATGCAAACCTTTCAGATGACTCCAAATTTCTGTAGCTATCTTATCGGAAGGAACCTGCGGGAGTTGATCATTAGTGAAAAAAAGATTGATGGGCATGACAGCTTCTCGATTCTGCTCATCAAATTTATCCTACTCTTTGCCTTCATCTGTAGGATGAGTAAATGAGCCCAAAACAATTTGGTCAAGGCATCTGTATTCAAAGATGGTCATCATGCGCTACTTCCATGTGTTGTAGTTTCTACCATGGAATTTTTGACTGCTTTCCAACAAAATGTTGGTTAAAGATGCCATTGCACGCTTTTCGAGGCACGAAAAACGAGAGGACTAGATGGCTGAATGTATTGTGGTAAAATAATGAATGTGTTATTACTCAATGATCATGAATGATCTATATATACAAGATACAAGAGAATGTTTCTATAACGAACAAGAGAGGAAATAGAAACATTCTTGTAGAGTGAAAGAGAAAGTTTCCATAACGAACAGAAGGAGTTTATGGAAACATTACAAAAAGAGTGACCACTAGAAATAGACGAAAGAGAGATAAAATTAGAAACTATCTATTATAGTAATACCCTCCATTAATGGTCAATCTACAAAAAAAATAGAAATTTGCATGTCCTCAGAAAGCGTAAAAGGCAGCCTTGGGTTGATCAGAGAGGTCTGCAGAAAGAAGGCTCTGCTTTTATCTGATGTTTCATGGAGATCCTTCAATACTGTCCAGATCTTTGCAGCTGTCTTGCCAGACGAAATTTGAGGTAGCTGATCATCAGTAACTGAATCCGCTAGTTCAAAAAATGAGGCACACAAAATGATGCACCCAAAAAAAAGCCAGACTGACCCAGTTGAGATCTGCAAAAACCCACCAAGAATATGCTGGCAGATTTTGGATCTGCTGGCTCAAAAATTGAGGCACCTAGAAAAAAAAGACCACAACCTAGTTGAGCTCTCGAAAAACCCACAAGGAATTTACAATCAAAAAAAAATTCTGACTTGAACTAAAGGGTCAAAACCTTAGTTGAAAATGCAGAAACCCTAGATGGGTGGGTGAGGAAAAACAAATGCAAATTTTGAACACACTCGGGGCAAAAAAGCTTCGAAAATCTTGAACTAATAATTTCAAAAAAGAATTAAAGATTTTCGAAGAGGCCAGGAATTTGCTCTGATACCATATTGTGGTAAAATAATGAATGTGTTATTAAACAATGATCATGAATGATCTAGATATACAAGATACAAGAGAATGTTTCTATAACGAACAAGAGAGAGGAAATAGAAACATTCTTGTAGGGTGAAAGAGAAAGTTTCCATAACGAACAAAAGGAGTTTATGGAAACATTACAAAAAGAGTGACCATTAGAAATAAACGAAAGAGAGATAAAATTAGAAGTTATCTATTATCGTAATAGAATGCACAAATTTGAATGTGCTGATTACAGAGGCAAATATAGGCACAGATTCCAATGTGAATCTGCTGGCAAAAAATTTGGGGCACATAAACCAAGACACCCAAAAAATTCTGAAGACAACCCAGTTGAGGTCACAAAAAACCCATCAAGAATCAGTAAATAAAATAAAATTTTGGTTGACACGGAATTTGAGGCACAAAAATGAGGCAACCAAAAAATATGAAAGCAACCCAGTTGAGGTCTTGAAAAACCCACCAAGAATTTGAAATCAGATTTTGAATTTGGTAAAAAAATTGAGAGTTTTGAAAAAACCCTAGCCTGCTGTCTGAAGAATAGAAAAATGGTGGGTCGCTTGTAAAAAACGGCCAGAAGAGAGCTCGTCAAGCACACAGAGGGTAGAAGAAGACGAATATCATTGAGCTAAAGCCGCAGATCTCAGAGGTAAAATCGTCGTTTGTGGAAACAAAGAAGAAATAACCTCCAAAAAATTGACGCAGGTGCAAATAGAGGGCTGAGAATTGCGCCACGTGGGCTTAAAGAGTAGGAAAAAATGCGCCACCCTAGAAGAGGTTGCAGATGAAGAGATGAGTAGGAAAGATTGGTTGTGAGCCAAGAGAGGCATCGAGCCCTAGATGCAAGTTGGAGAGAGCATGGTTTTTTGTTTACATAGTCTCGTTGAGCAGAAATAATGGAGCACGAGTTGAGAAACCTTAGAAAGACCGGCTCGAAAAGACCAAAAAATCCGTTGTTGGGTATAAAGGAAGCAAAAAAATGACTATAAAAATGGTCAACTGAACTAGAGAGTCGAAGGGCGAGTTGTAGAAAGGAAAAAATGAATGTGGGTAAGGGAAATGTTTTTTCCAAGAGAAAACCCACGGTGCAGGAAGAAATTCCTCAAAATATATTTTTTTGGAAAAATTACTAACAAGTTTTCAAATGAAAAGATTGTAGAAATATAATTTTTTCAAAAAATTTAAAAAACCTGCTCTAATATCATTTTATAGGAGGTAATTGGTAAAGAATTGAATGTTTCATTTACAAAGAACGAATTGTTCTTATAGAGATTACAATCAAGATGTTTCTAAAAAGAAACATACAAATAATAGAAAGAATCTATTATACAAGATATTTACCATATCTAGAAGTGACTATTAAAATACAAATAAAATAACAGAGGAGATATTATTTTAATATAAACATCCATAATTTCTTTCATACAACTAAACTACTTAAGCAAATTCTATTCTATCTCAACAACTTAAAATGGAAATCTATTCTAAATGAGGATGAAGATAACCATGCAATAATTCAAATTTGATCACAACTAATTACCATGCAAAACACAACAATGATAAGTAGAGCAAATTTGACATTATCTTTGCAACAATTCTCCAACAACTTTTACAAATGAGAGAAGCAAGCCCTATATAGGGAGCTCAAGTACAATGAACAACCAAGATTAAATTAGAATTAATTGCCCAGATTGAATCCTACTAACTGTAATTAGGGTTGCCACCCCTTCTGCCAATGAGATTCAAGCACCTCAAAATGAGCCAATAGCAAAATTACAAAGTAGTGACAACCAACCAAATGGCATCAAATGGTAAGCCAATCAGAATTAAGCATCTAAACTTCCAACCAATGAGAAATTAATTTGCCACTTAGGCTTACATCAAATTATCATCCAAAATATGATTTCCTTTGTCTCTTTCTTTCTTTGCCAATTCGATGAACCTGGACACAATATTGTTGAGAACATTCATTAGAGGCATGGGTGTATTCTATATTCTCCAATCTGCCAAATCCATCTCAGTTTTAGTTGTAGCAATTGTTTTCTCCCATTCTGCTTTGTTGTCCTTGGTTGAGGCTATGAGAAGCTTGAGAGAGGAAAGTCTCCTCAAATACTCTCTTCTAATAATACCATTCTCCTTGGAGGTGAGAGTTCTCAATCTTTTCCTCAAAATTTCCAAGTTCATATTTTCTTCCTTTTTCTGTTCAAAGTGGAAGGCGATCTTTGTTACTCCTATAGCTTCTTCACTCATGTTCAATATGGAGACACCAAGATGAACACTATCATTCTTTATCATTTCCAAAGTAGCCTGCCTATGGATTAAGGCAAAGTACGATGATGTTATATCCTTCATCTCTCCTGCCTTGATCACCTTACTTCTTTCCAACAATTGCTCAGGAACTTGTGTAATAGCTTGCAATTGAGGTATGATCTTGCTTTTAATAGGCTGAAACTTTTCCCAAAGGTTGCCAAAAGCATGAAATCTTGCTCTGAGTGCTGTGAGTGTCTGAAATTGCCCCATGAATTCTTGAAGAAAGGTCATTCCTTCTTGCAACACTTCATCCAAGCTCGAGTCTCTTGAAGTGATGTCCTTGAACCTTCTGCACTATCAATATCTTCCCTCTCAAGGGTGAGAGGTGGTACAAATGTTTAATATCTCTGCTGCATTGGTTTGAAGACATTTTTGTAGTATTCTCTCATTCTCAAATTTTCTTCCTTGTATTTTTTTTTGTGACTTCCTTATTCACTCTATTTTGCATGGCTTGAAGAGCATCCTGAGCTTCTTTAATTTCTATCTTCATTGTAGTAGCTCCCAAATCATGTTCAATTATCTCAGTCTTGAGGCTGAATGCTATCTCTTGTTTTGTTCACCTTAGGAATGACAATTTGAACCTTGCGAGTTCCTGAATCATCTCTGATCACCTTGGCCATTCTTCCTACTGGCTGACACTCTTTCTCCACTTGTTGTATAACATCTTCAATATTCTCAATTGGTTCAGGTTCATCATTTTCCTTTCCTTGTATCATATCCCATAACCAATCAGGTGCTCTGCACTCTCCTAACTCCAAATTGGGCTCTTCTTTTCTTTGACTTTCAACTGGTATGGCTGCAACATCTTCACTTGAACCTTCGTTAGGAGGTGGGATTTGTTCATCCTTAGGAGAATCCTCAATATCGACCATCTCATCATTATTTCCATTTTGTGGGAAGAGCATTCCTTCTAACTCAGTGGCACTCAATGGGGAATATCCTGAAGATTTCTGGCTAATGCTGTCCTCTGATTCGGAAGAAATCTCCTGATGCACTTCTTTTCTTTTAGATGGCATAGTATTCCCTTGCTTCAAAGTGGCACTCTCTTTGGATGAAACAACAGTCTATTTCTGTCTCTTTGCTTGTGGCTCTTCAATTCTGATTTCCTTCTCTTTCGAATTCCTCCTGAGTGGAGCCTTTGCTACATTCTTCCTTTTCTTGCTAGCTTCACCTTGCTGCCCACTTGAAGCTTGAGGCTGCTCCAATGACTCCTCTTCTTCAATTTCTTCTACCTCTTTTATCTTATCATATGTCAAGTGTACTCCTCTTCTAACTAAATTTGCCATCTTCCCATCTAACCATTGTTGAGTGAAAAGGGCTATTGGAAGCATTAAAGTTTCAAGACTAACCTCCTTATCATCCTGCCAATCAATTGTCTCCAACTCAAGATTTGTAGTGGTGTTGAAGTCTTCTCTAGTGATGTTATCATTGTGTTCTAATTGATCCGGAACTAGGATCCCCTTCCACTTGTACTTTCTAATCATATCTACTGTCAACCTTGAGAACATCCTCTTTTTGACCTCCAAATCATCCTTTGCATCAGCCCAATAGTCCTCTATATGCAGAATGTGAAGATATCTGTTCCCATATGGCCTCTTGGTCTTCCTCTCAGGATCAAAGTTTGTTCTTGATTCATAAAATCCTAGTCCATAGCACTCAAATTCCCCATTTGCTGCCTCAGCTACTGCCTGTGTTAAATAAGTCTCATTTCCAAGATTGAAGTTGAATTAAATTCCTTGCGTGTGCTTGTTCTTTTGAATTTTGTCATAGGCAAGCAATTACCTTGCCACCTCCATGATACCATCTTGTTTGTAGGATATCTAGGGAGCTTCCTTGGACAAACTGTACTTCCAAGTATTTGAATGTAGGTGAACTTGGGATAATGGATGTACCATGACCCATGGTCCTTAATCAATTTCTTAGCCTCCTCAGAAAGCCTCACATGTGGAGCCTCTTTCAAATGTCTCAAATCTTCATGGCGAATGCATCATTGAAAATCTTGAAGTTCTTTTGATTATGAAGGTGTAGTTGTGGATGCACTAAGTATTCCCCTGGAGCTGTTCCACATCTTCCCAAACTTGGCAATCTTGGAGACTTGAACACCATGGCCAACATGTAAACAAGGTAGGATGTCATATAAAATGTCTTGGTGTTCTTCATCGGCCTTAGCTGGTGGTGGTCAAGGTTATCGCTGATAATCTTTGCCCATTCAAACATTACCTCACCTGTAGAGATCTCGTCTATAAAGTAGAACATCCAAGGCTGGAAAATGCCACCTTGTGGTTCTCTGATCACCCTGCTTAGCATCACAATGAGATCACCAATATCTTGAAATCCAACTTGGTCAACTTTGTCAACCTCAAAATCTTGGAGTAACGACTCATAGGCTCAGCTATCCACTCATCATTCATCTTCTTTACACATGCATCCACTTGATTGTTATAGTGTTTCAAAGTTTGCTCTTTGGTGATATTGGTTCCTTCCTTATGAAGTGGTATGCCAAAATTATTCCTGATAGCCTTTTCTAAAACCACAGTTATGATCTTCTTTTCTTTCCCATACTCAGTTGTCTTCTTTTGAGGGTTGTAGTGCTTGGCACATTCAAGAACAAGCTCAGTGCACTGCATGGTAGGAGGGAAGGCAGCTGCTTGAACTATTCCGTTTTCCATCATTCTCCTATCCAACCTAGAAGTAGCACCTCTAGACATTCTCTCCTTTACTTGAATCATGTTGACCGGCCCAAGATTGGTATCCCCGATTTTCTTGTTCTTGGTGGTGAAACTGGATTTTCGTATCATATCTTCAGTGTCGTTCCTCACTTGGATTTGTCTTTCCTTCCTTGAATTCGCTGCCACAGGTCATGTCAATGCCTCTCTGCTCTTCTACAGGTTGCTGCCTAACTAGGATGAAATTTGCTGCTTAATTAAGGAGAAAATCACTGCTTCTATAAGGAGGTACTTCGCTGTCTTAAGAAGAGACAGATTTGTTTTTGAAATGATGTTGAAATGAAATGATTTGGTCTCCCTTATATAAGCGATTAGGGCTGAAAAGGCATGATGATCTAGGAAGCTGACTTGGGCTTTATGGGCCAAAAATTAATTAAACTTAATTTCTTTTCACACTTATAATGGCCGACTTGATCAAGGTAAAAAAAGGCATTGTTTTGTTTAAATAAAATTTAAGTTCGCATCCCTTAAATGCCCTGTTCGCAACAGCCCTATACCTGGGTGGAAATGCAGGGTGTTCTGGGATTAAATTCCCGAGCAGAGGGTGGAAATTGAGCTTAGTTGGGGAACTTTCCCAAAGGGCCGTCTGATTCCTCCAAGTCCTTGGGAATTTTCCGAAGGGACAGGCGTATACCGCCATGTCCTTGGGAATTTTCCCAACACTTAATCATTTTTTCTCCAAAACTTCACTAGTTAGACCTCCCTTCCTTCCTTTATCGCCAAGTTTAATTTTAAATGACATGAGCTTGATTGCAATTAAGAGATCTCATTACTTGGTGGGGGGCGGAATTTTGGCTTTTACTTAGATTGGAATCCCAAGCAGAGGGTGGAATCCGCCCTCTTCTTGGGACAAATTTCTTCACTTTTACCTTTCGATCATACTTGAAACTCTCCTAATTCCCCACCCTTAAGTTTTGATTGCTCATGCCTTTGCCATCCATTTGTCATCACATCCGTGCATTTATACCTTTGATTCCCAACATAGGGTAGAAATCCCATGGTTCCTGGGATTTTTCCCAGTAGAGCAGCGGGTTCCCTCATGTTCTTGGGATTTCCTTTGTCATCTTTCAAACCTCAACCTTGGCTTGTGAGTTCTCTTATCTCTTTCGTGCTCAATCCACCTTGTTTCATTAGTTTTCAAACTCTTTCATCATCTCATAGTGATCTAGTGTTTCGAAAGTCTGATTGGAGGCAGAAATTGGGTAAGTGTTGGGAGTGGAAATCCCAAGAAGAGGGCAGTTTCTGCCCCTTCCCTGGGAATTTCTTCCACTTCACTATTTCATCCTCACTTTGCTTTAAGCTCATTCATCCCAATCAACACCTTTAATTTGGTTTCAAAGACAAATTTCAGTCTTGATCTGATCTGAGTTGTGCATTTTGAAATCTGATTCCTTCATGTTTGTTTGCATTTTCCACATCTGACTCTAAGTTTTCACTTGGGAATCAACCTTCAAACCCCACCAAGATGTACCTCCATCATCTTGAGATTTCATCATCTAGGCGGATTTTGAGGGTGAGCTTGGATTTTGCATCAAGAGGGGGCGGAAATCAGGGTCCTGCTGGGAATTTTCCCAAGGGACAGGTGGATTCCAACATTCTGCTGGGTATCTTGCCCCTAATAACACTTAGTCATTTCTTGTTTTTCAAACCCCCCATTTCAAACTAACCAAAATGGAATTGCGAGGAGTCCTTATTGGTTTGCCCTCCACCCATAGGCCGAAGGGTCCAATCCAAATGTTGATATCACCCCCATCATCATTTTACTTCTCACACCCTACTCAAGATTGACGAACTTTGAAATTTCACCCTCACTCGGACTGCACTCAACTTACTATGCTGAAAAGGAGAACCTTACCAAATCTAGCCCCTACACCCAAGCTACAAGAGTGAAAGCAAAAAGAGGGTGTCCTCATTTGCAATGGGGTGATGGTGTGAAAACCTCAGAACAGGTCCTTCACATAAGCATTGAAATTATGAAATTTAAAAAATAGCAACTCTTAATTTTTGAAATTTTAAAATTTAATTTATTTTATAACAATTATATTTTCACATTTCATCGAAGTGATCTATCAATAATTATAGATCTTGATTCTTTATACATCATTAGCACTGATATATAATTCAATATAAAAACAATTATCTTATTAAACCATTTTGACAATTTAAATTGTTGCACCTTTCATTTTTTATCGAATTATAAATTAGTTTTACAAACATTTTTATTTTCTTTTAATTGTATTAGCCTCATACAAAAATCTTTTAACATTAGTGATTTATCTCTGGTATTGTATACTGTAATAGAGAATGAGATTAATCAAAAAATAAATGTCAATTTAAAAAAAAGATGTTGAAACTATAAATCAGTCTCCAAATATTATAATATAGTTTTATTAGATTAAATTGTGTTTTACCTATTTATTTTGATTTAAGAGTGCAAATTTTATAATTATAAGAGTGATATAGATATTAACAACAACAATAATATTATTACTACCAATCTCAAAGGTTATGATCATATTCAGGTTACTTATAGTAGACTTATTTGGGATTATACTGAAGCAATTGTTCAACATCATGAAACAAAAAACTCAAGAAGATTTTGGAGAATGAGAGAAAGAATGATTAGATCTATACATTGTTGATGTTGATCGTTTTCACGAGTTGTACATAAGAAAAAATTGTATTGTAAAAATATTTTTTACAACTTAGAATCTTTAAATTAATTTGGATTAATTCATATTTATTCTTACAATTTCAAAACAATTTTATAATTATAAGAGTGATATAGATATTAACAACAACAATAATATTATTACTACCAATCTCAAAGGTTATGATCATATTCAGGTTACTTATAGTAGACTTATTTTGGATTATACTGAAGCAATTGTTCAACATCATGAAACAAAAAACTCAAGAAGATTTTGGAGAATGAGAGAAAGAATGATTAGATCTATACATTGTTGATGTTGATCGTTTTCACGAGTTGTACATAAGAAAAAATTGTATTGTAAAAATATTTTTTACAACTTAGAATCTTTAAATTAATTTGGATTAATTCATATTTATTCTTACAATTTCAAATATATTTGTGTATACAATAAATAATTATTACTAATAAAAACAACTTTTACTTTTGACATTTTTTAACCTTTTAATATATCAGTCAAAGTATAATTTACTATCGGCATAACTTTTGCACCTCTTTTTGGTGCAAGTGCTAGTTAAGTTTAATGAAAGGTTAGAGGCATGCAATGACGACTTTTGACTCCCTTAACATAAGATATAAAAGGGAGAAGAGTTCATTTGAAAGGGGGATATGGAGGGAAGAAAGAAGGGAGTGAAAGGAATTAATGAAGCACTGCTTGAAGAAGAAAGGATTGGAAGAAGATAAGAAAGTGACTTTTCAAAAGGGCAGCAATGATGACATGTTGTGACCCTTTCGAAGGGTGGTAATTGTGAAAGGTTGTGACCATTATGAAGATGTGTGACTCTCCCTCACATTGGAGGATATAAAGGGGAGAAGATTTCATATGAGGACATCAAAGGTAGATCAATTTGGTGAATAATATATTATTCTTCAAGGCAACAATGACAAGTGGTGACTCAATCCTTATGAAAGGTGATGATCCTTCCACTAATAAAGTATAAAGGAGTATTCATTCCGAGCATTGAAGGGGGCTTATGAATCATCACTCACCCATACCTCAAGGCATCAATTAAGATAGGAAATGCATGCTTTAGTAGTGTAAAGGGAGAAAAATCTCTGAGTTGAGCCATTAGTTGGCTACCCAACGATATTAGGATGAAGGTATTTGCCAATTTTAGTGTCTATTTCTCAAATGAATTATTTTGTCTTTTCTTTGCTATTGTGCAAGGGATTTTTAAATTCCATTTTCGCAATTAATCATGATTGTCGTGGACAAAAGGTTAACATCTAAATGTCAATGTGATATTTTATGTATAATGATTAAATAATGCTTCAAATTAAAATGGTTTGACTTTAAGGCATTCATATTCTTCTTAGTAAGTTGCTCTATCTGTTTTAAATTACTGATTAATATGTCTTCCTTATTGTCCAGTTTAATGTCCCTGCTGGGTATCCGCGCAATGTTCCATCACAGGTGTTTCCTGAATCTGGTATATTACTTCTTCTTAGTTTTTTAACCCTTTTTTGATTCACTTTTGGTCAATATTAGCTGGGACCACTTCATAAAAGATTCTAATTGAGGCTGTAAATAAATTCAAAGGCTAGGCATAGGATTCCTCACCTCGCTGGTGCTGCCACACATTTCTTTGTTAGCCCTAATTAACAGCCTGATGATTTCCATTTTCCAGGCATCTCATATTCTGTCCCAGTGTTTATCTAATCTATGCCACCCAACTATAATAGTGCACATGCCTATAAACTTGTTCTTGACAGTGGACTTTTTGAGGGCCTGATGATTATCGTAGAGTTGCCGCATTCTATCCCTGCTTTTGGAGGGTGAAATTGGGCTTCCACAAGGTGAACCACTTGGCCAAATGTGGCTTTTTTAGACGAGCTCTTGAACCTGATGCTTGATCTCTATCATTCTCTAGAATTGGTTAGTGTCTTGTTTGACAGTGTTGTGCAAAGGATGAGATCAATTAAATGCTTTTCTTGGATGCACACCTATCGGTAACGTAGACATGGCTTTGTATCTTGATAGAATCTAGTTCCATCTACTTCCATTGTGCTGTCAAAATTGATGCTGTAGCATTTCATTGTTGTGATCTTTCTTCATTAAGTCTGATGATGAGCAACATGAATGCCCTAGTCTGATCAAGTTTTTGTAAATATTGCTTCACCCTATTTAGATACATTGGCTTTGTAGTAGCAATTTTGGTTTTCTATACTTTTTGTTGTATAGTTTGACAATGATGCTCCAAGGTGTAGTCAAACAGCACATCACAAATGTCCAGGGGTGACACATTGCAGACACACTCCATATTTGAAGAATTATATAGAACAGGTCGAAAAACAGTGCTAACTAGCATGGGAGTCTCTTCTCGACTGACCCTTCCAATGGCATATGTATGTAGGTGTGTTAATGTTATAGCATCGGTTAGTAAATTAATCAATTGGAATCATCTCTGAAAAATGATTAAATGTATTTATTATGTATATATATATATATATATATATATATAATTGAGTTATATATATATATATATGATAATAATAATAATACATAAATTATTTTTTGAGTTATTGACCGATATATATATATATATATATATCATTGAAGATCACGATACTACAAGCCGCACGATAAGTATCGTGATCTTCAATGATACACACACACACACACACACACACACACACACACACACACACACATATATATATATCATTGAAGATCACGATATATATATATATATATATATATATCATTGAAGATCACGATACTTATCGTGCGGCTTGTATAAGAGTTAAGGCATTGTAACACATATATGTGTTATGATACATAATACATATCGTAACACGTGTTACGATATGTATTATGTATCGTAACCAAAACATACTCTGTGATAACCTTCGTATGAACAGCGCCATAAATATGTGTTATGAAATGGTATCTTCTACAACAGTTAAAGGACATGTGTCATGTAGAGACATGTCTCTACATTCATAGAGGCATGTCTCTCCATGAGACATGTTCTCCTATTTTGATATTTATATTCAGAGAAATCTGCATTTGGAAGACACATAAATAAAAGGTAGTGTTCTTCCAAGTGCAGATTTATATACAGAATAATATATATACTTCTAGTACACAGCCAGATATGAAATATAATTAATATACATCACCTGTGATCTTGAATATTTTAACATGGTATCAGAGCCAAGTTTGGAATAAAAGATCTAGATCAGATTCTTACATTAATCTATCAAACTATATATATATACTTTGTGATAAGATTATTAGATTCATCAAAATGGTGAACGGAGTTAGGCTTGAGGATAGACTTGAAGGCGCCTCAAATTTCGTAGCTTGGAAATTTCGAATGTTACTAACATTGAAAGAGAATGAATTAATCATAGTGGTGAAAGAAAAGGAACTTGAACAAAATGAGAAAGATGAAAAGATTCAATGAGAAAAGAATAATACAAAAGCAATGAAATTGCTAGTAGATGGAGTGAAGGATCATCTAGTGCCTATAATTATCAGACTAGATTCAGCATATGCCATGTTCAAAGCACTTGAAGAAGTGTTTGAGATAAACAACTCTAGTAGAGTCCTTACTCTCAAAAATCAACTCAGTCAAATGAAGATGAACCAAGGAGAGACTATTACTTCAGACTGTATGAGAATAACTGATTTGAGAAATCAACTCTCTACAATTGGTCATGATTATGATAGTAAGGAATTATCTATGATAGCCCTAAATAGATTGCCTATCTCTTGGGAGTCATTTATTCAAGGCTGTTGAGAAATAGCTTCATTCGGATTAACACATATGACAGAATGATATATATATATATATTATTTAACTGAGATCACATTATATATATTGTCGAACTCTAGTATGATTGACTGATGACATAACGTGTAACAATACTGCCCAATGTATCTATGATACGATAAGACCACCACTATTCATATTGGCAATGAAGCCTGATAATATATCGAGTGCTATGTATTGTTATCGGCAATGAAGGCTGATAACAATACATAGCAACCGATACATTATTGGCTGCTGTATTGTTAGCGACAGTCAACAATAATATATATATTGTGTGTAGTGTTATCAACAGTCAATGACAAGTATCGTGAGTATTGTTATCGACACCAATATCCATTGGTATGTAATCGGCAATTAAGATTAATGGTTGTGTTACGTAGGGTCATGACCCTACGTGACATAAGCCATGTATGGTCGTGACTCTACGTAGACTTGACTCTATGTTAATTTATATATCGGTACTTGCTGTGGGTTATAATCAATCACAACGGTAATTATATACCACAACAAGTATTCGATCTCTTCAACAATAATTTACTTGTAAATTTCTGCATTAAGATATTTAGTATCTAAACTTAGATAAAGTCTGGAATAAAATTAGACAATTATTATTCTCTATAAAATTGATCCATATTCCTTAACATGGTATCAGAGCCTAATCAATAGAGATTAATAAATAGTAAAATTTGATTCAGAATATCAGACATATATATAATTTAAAAGGAGGAGCAATCATGGTGAACGGTGTTAGAGTGGAAGATAGACTCAAAGGCACCTCCAACTTCGTCTCATGGAAAATACGTATAATTGCAATCCTTCAAGAACTTGAATTGGACTCATGTATGGAAGAAGACAAAATTATGCCTGAAGATGATCTAGAGAAAACATGGAAAAGGCACAATAACAAAGCTAAGAAAATAATCATTGATGCTGTTAAAGATCACATTATTCCAACCATAGCTAGATTACCAACAACATATGAAGTATTCAAAACTATTCAAACTATATATGAGATCAACAATGCAAGTAGACTGCTGACCTTAAAACAGCAACTCATGAACATCAAAATGAATAAACGAGAAACAATTACATCATATTTTTTGAGGATTTCTGAATTGAAAGATCAACTGCCTACCATTGGAAATGATGTAGATGATCTAGAACTATCCCTAATTGCCTTGAGAGGGTTACCAATCTGTTGGGAATCTTTTATTCAATGCATTAGTGGTTGATCATCTCTACCTAAATTCGATCAACTTGGAAACGATTGCACTGAAGAAGAATCTCGACTTATCTCAAGGGGGATAAGTTCGAACAAAGAGGGAGATATTCAAGCACTTCATATTTCAACAAACAACAAAAGGAAAAAGAATTTTAAACAAAAGTGAGGAAATAATAATCGACATCACAAATCCAGAGATCTCTCAAAGGTCCCATGCTACAAGTGTGATAAGTTTGGTCACACTCACAGATTTTGTCCGGAAAGAAAGAAAACTCAAGCAACCATAGCTGAAGTCAAAGAGGTGGTAAATCCTCTATTTTTCTTAGCCTTGTCAAGTGAACTAAACTCAAACAAAAGCACTTGGATAATCGATAGCGAAGCATCAAGACACATAACCGGATTTAGAGATCAATTCGAAACTTTTGAAGAACACTCAACTGAAGAGGTTACAATTGGTGACAACTCCACTTACCTTGTGAAAGGAATTGGGACCTGTTTTATTAAATTAAGCACTAGAGTTACATTGCAATTAAAAGATGTTCTATTTGTACTAGGAATCAAAAGAAATTTGGTCTCTATTTCAAGCCTAGCTGATCAAGGATATCGCGTCACATTTCATGAAGATAAAGCTATGCTTTGGCCTAAAAATTCCAACATTAAAAATGCAATCTCGATAGGATCAAGATATGGTAGCTTATACAAACTTTGCAATGACCATAAACGTGCTCTAAATCATGAAGTATTATTGAAATTCAAAGAATTTAAAGCCCTAGTAGAAAATCAAACCGGGAAGAAAATAAAGACTCTAAGATCAGATAATGAGGGTGAATATATCTCTGAAAACTTTAAAGAATTCTGCATTACTGTTGGGATTAAGAGGGAGAGTATTGTACCTTATAATCCTCAACAAAATGGAGTTGTAGAAAGAAAAAATAGGACCATCATTGGAGCCGCCAAAGCTATGATGCATGATCAGAATATACATATCTCATTCTGGGTTGAAGCCTCAAACGCAGCTATATACATTCAAAATAGATGCCCTCATTCAATCTTAGAAAATATAACACCTGAAGAAGTTTTTACAGGGAATAAACCAAACTTAAGTCATCTAAGAATATTTGGTTGTCCTATATACATTCATGTTCCCAAAGAAAAAAGGACCAAGCTAGAGCCCTCCGGGAAGAAAGGCATATTTGTTGGCTATAGTGAAACTATTAAAGGATACAGAGTCTACATTCTAGGGCAATGATCTATTGAAATCAGGAGAGATGTAAAATTTGAAGAAAATACTACATATAAACTATCCCTAAATACAAAAGACGATCCAATCACAAAATTAGATGAAAATCACACTATTGAGAATCAGAGGGAGAATATCATAGAAGATAATGAACCTCCTCCAACTAATTATGAAAATACCGAAGTTCCTAATAACAAGAAAAGGCCACTATGGCAAGAAAGATGATTGAAGAAAACAACATAGAACCTAATGAAATTTTCAGAGAGAATAAGAAAACAAGAAAACAAAAATGCTATGTTGCACTTCCAACTGAACTCACAAAATCTGAACTTTCAAATGTTGAAGAGGCCTTATCATGTCAAGCTTGGAAAGAAGCAATGACTGAAGAATATCAATCCATATTAAAGGATGTTTGGGACGTTGTACCTAGACCTAAAGACAAATCAGTTGTATCTTCAAAATGGTTATTGAAAATCAAATATGCATTAGATGGTAGTATTGAAAAACACAAAGCCAGATTTGTTGCCAGAGGTTTCTCCCAAAAGGATGGAATTGATTACGAAGAGACATTTGCCCCAATTGTTCGATATACTTCTGTAAGAATCGTTATTGCTATTGCAACGTCTAAAGGATGGAAGATACACCAAATGGACGTAAAAACAACATTCTTGAATGGTGTAATTGAAGAAGTATATACAGAACAACCTGAAGGTTTTGCTACTCATGATAGGAATCTCCATGTGTGCAAACTAAAGAAAGCTCTCTACGGCCTTAAACAAGCTTCTAGGGCATGGTATGAAAGGATAGACAGTTATCTCTACAAACTAGGATACTCCAAAAATAAAGTAGATCCTAACATATACTTCAAAATATCAGATGGTGATATGTTGATCCTAGTTCTCTATGTTGATGACTTATTAATAACAGGTGAAGATCATCTTATTGAAAAATGCAAATGAAATCTTGTAGCTGAATTTGATATGAAAGATTTAGGTCTTCTACACTACTTCCTAGGCCTAGAAGTATGGCAAAAGAAGAACTATATTTTCTTAAATCAAGGAAAATACACCACTGATATCTTGACCAAATTTGGAATGATGGATTGTAAACCTTTATCTACCCCAATGGAAACAAATCTTCATAAGCTTAAAAGTGATGTATAAGATTCATAATCCATAGATCCTACTTACTATCTACATATTATTGGATCTCTCATGTAGTTGGTGAATGCTTGCCCTAATATTTGTTATGCTACAAATGTGTTAAGTCATTTCATGTGTGACCCTAAGAAGATATACCTAATGGCTGCCAAGCATATTCTGAGATACCTACGTGGCACCATTGGACTTGGACTGAAGTATGAGAATGTTAAAATCAAACTACAAGGGTATTCTGATTCCGATTGGGCAGACAATTCTATTCATCGCAAGAGTACTACAGGATGTTGTTTTAGTCTTGGATCGGCTATAATATCTTGGTTCAACAGGAAATAGTTTGCAGTTGCTCAAAGTTGCACTGAAGCTGAATATATGGCTGCTTCCATGGGAGCTCGTGACGTAGTATGACCGAGGAAGTTACTGGATGAGTTATTTGGAAAACCATTGAATCCCACCGTGATAATCAAAGTTGCATTAAACTTTCAGTTAATCCAGTTTTTCATAACCAATCCAAACATATAGAGATACCATACCATTACATAAGAGATATGGTAGACAAAGATGTTATCAAGTTGATGTATATCAGCACTGAAGAGCAAAATGCAGACATTTTCACCAAGCCTTTGGCCAGGTTGAGAATAGAATACTTCAGAGGTAAACTTGGTATGACCAAATTGTAAGAGAATCTTTTGAGATTGAGTCTCATCATTATGTACTTGAATATATTCATGAACATTTTTAATATTTTATTGCAATAATTATGTTTGTGTTATGAAAGGTGACGATTTTTCTTGTGTAAGGTTATTATTGTTAGGTGACGATCTCAACAATAGTTTGACCTAATGTCAAGATTGACTACATTAAGTTGCTGTCCCGGAATGTGCCGGATATCTTGATACTAAAATTGTGATCACTAGATGTATTGATAACAATCATATCATGGTTGACTACATTAAGTGGTGCAGGGCACCTGTAACCTTGGCATGCAAATTGTTAGATAGGTCTAGTGGTTGGTCTAGGTCCTCATTTATATTGTATTGACCCATTTTGTAAGTTGATTGATCACTAAGGTGTCATTATAAACCTAGTGAATCAAGGCAACAATAGGGTCTAGTAGCATGTTTAAGTGGTTTTGGTCATGTGTTTGTGTGTCAAGTGATAGGTTTGTTTTGTCTAGAGGTCTTAGGGGATCAGATATGTTCTCATAAATAAGTTTAGGCCTAAGTATGCCTAAAAGTGACAAATCACCATGTTATGTTTTATTAACATGTGCAAAAGTGTGTGTCCTTTGGTTTCCAACGGTCCATTGGAAATCAACAGTCATGTTTGAATTCAAATTGGATGTAATGTGATCCATAGAGTCGAAGAGGATCATTCTGTAAGGCTGGAAGTTGAAAACAATGCAATAAACCCTTAAAATTCTGGAAATTTGGTGAGACAGCAGATTGTACGGAGAGGTACGGCCTGGGAATGCGTGCAAACATACTTTTCTGAACAGAGTAAGGTGTTAGCTTTCTTTTGGTTTTGGTTTGAGTTCAATTGGTGTTGTGAGTCAAAAGTTATAGAGATTTTTCTGGAACTGGTCTAGATTGCAGTTTTGAAGGAGCAACTTGCACTTATGGAGGCCTAACTTGCAAACCCCATGGTGGAAAATTGTAAAATTGGAGGGAATGCAAGTTAGGAATCTGGACTATGAGATTCCAGAGTTTCAAGGCGATTGGATAAGGGTTGAGGCACTTTCTAGCCGGCCCTAGGTCAAGTTGCTGAACAATCTTGACTAGGAAAACCAGCCAAAAGGAGACAGTCATAAAATCTGAGTTATGTGATGGCACCAGAAGTTTTTTGTGAGTAGTTTGAGGTTGTCTAAGTTTGCCTAGAGGATTTGGGGTCTTGGGAACCCACTTTGCTCAAATTTTCATGATGCCCTAGCTTAGCTTGGCCAACTAGGCCTAGGAGTGCAATTGTGGTTTGGGGGTGCAGGACTAGGATCTCAGCAAATCCTTTTAGGGACAGATAGAACAGCCGAAAGGGTGTCTGAAACAATGATTAGTTTCACTGGGTGTGTGGGAAATTTGAGAGTTATAGCCCAAAAACAGAGAAGGGAGGGCTAATTGGCCTAATAGGCCTAATTGCTAGAAAGGAGTGTTTGAGGCTTGAAGGGTCCAAACAAATTGCAAAATCTGAGTATTTGGGGTGTGTGTAGACTATCTCCAAGAAATTTTACCTGAGAAGTGAAGTATTACATATAGTTGCTTCATAACCCATTGTGTATGGTGTGGGGGTTAATAGCCAATTTGGAGCATTGGTGAAAAGACTTGGTAGTGAAAGACACTAGGAGGCTTAACCAAGTCAGTAGCTGCAGACTCTGCATCATTATGCTGTTGTCCCGAACTGTGCCGGATATCATGATATTGAGATTCTTGATTTATCATCACGATAGACTACATTAAATTGTTGTCCCGAAATGTGTGGAGGTCATGATGATTGATGAGTCAAGATGGACTATGTATGTCCGAAATTGTACCTGTGATATTGGAGACTTTATTGTCATCCTAGGATCAAGGTTATTATCTGATAGACTACATTTAGTTATTGTCCCAAAGTGTTGGAAATTAGATAATTTTCATTTCTCTGAAATGTAATTCATATGTAATCAATTCAAATGGATGATGTTCAAATCCTCTCTTGCTAAGAGGGAGTGTTGAGAAATAGCTTCATTCGGATTAACACATGACAGAATGAAATCTATCTATCTATCTATCTATCTATCTATCTATCTATCTATCTATCTATCTATCTATCTATATATATATATATATATATATATATATATAGATAGATATATATATATAATTTAATTAAGATCAAATTATATATATTGTCGAACTCTATTATGATTGACCGATGACAGAATGTGTACACAATACTGCCCAACGTATCTATGATATGATAAGACCACCACTATTCATATTGGCAATGAAGCTTGATAATATATCGGGTGCTATGTATTGTTATCGGCAATGAAGGCCGATAACAATACATAGCAACTGATATATGATCGGTTGCTGTATTGTTATTGACAGTCAACAATAATATATATATCGTATGTAGTGTTATCAATAGTCAATGACAAGTATCGTGAGTATTGTTATCAACACCAATATCCATTGGTATGTAATCGACAATTAAGATTAATGGTTGTGTTACGTAGGGTCATGACCCTACGTGGCATAAGCCACATTCGGTCATGATTCTATGTAGACATGACTCTATGTTAATATATATATATATCGGTACTTGTTGTGGGTTATAATCAATCACAATGGTAATTATATACCACAACAAGTATTTGATCTCTTCCGCAATAATTTACTTGTAAATTTCTGCATTAAGATATTTAGTATCTAAACTCAAATAAAATTTGGAATAAAATTAGACAATTATTATTCTCTATAAAATTGATCCATATTCCTTAACAAAGGCATCAGTGCTCGACCTAAACTGCCCAAATTCGAAAGGTTGAAAATAGATTGCATTCAAGAAGAGTCAAGGTTGATATCCAGAGGGATTGGTGCAAATTCTCCAAAAGATGAAATTCAAATCCTACATACTCAAACTCACACAAGAGGAAAGAAGTTTAATAAAAGAAAAAGGGGTAAAAACACCAACGAGAAACATTCAATTAAGAAAACGAGAGACCTATCTAGAGTGCAATGCTTTAGATGTGACAAATATATTCATCTTGCGATGAAATGCCCTAATAGAACAAAATCCCAAGCTTCTTTTGTTGAGGTTAAAAATATGGATACAAATTCAAAGAAACTTGTATTTTACTCTGCCCTATCTAGTCAAGTTACAAACAACATGAACACCTAGGTGATAGATAGTGGGGCCTCCAGGCACATAACAAGATTCCGAGATCACCTAGATTCAATTGAAGAAACTTCTGATGAGGAAGTAACTATTGGAGACGATACAAACTATCCAGTAAAAGGAATTGGGTCCTGTACCTTTCAACTCAAATCTAGTGTCTCACTCCAACTCATAGGAATACTATTTGTACCTAGGATCAAATAAAACTTAGTTTCTATCTTGGCTCTTGAAGACAAGCGATACAGGATCACCTCTTATTAGCTTGGCCCAAGAACTCTACCATTAAAAATGCTCACACTATTGGTATGAGACAAGGATGTCTTTATAAACTATGCACTTCTTCTCAAGCCGAAATTCATGAGTTAACTAGTGAGAATGATTGGCATAGAAGACTAGGGCATTTCCACTTTTGTGGTTTACCCAACTTAGAGAAGATGGTCACTGGTCTACCAAAACTCAAAATTGAACATGTAGGGACCTGTAAAGATTGTGCATCAGGGAAGAATATCAAAAGCACTTTTCACAATAGTGAAAGTAAATCTAAAAATGTACTAGAACTTATTCACTCTAATTTATGTGGACCTATGTCTGTTCCCTCCATTGGAGGATTCCTGTATTACATTATCTTTGTAGATGACTACTCTAGGAAAACTTGGATATATTTTCTTAAGTGTAAAGAGTTTGAAGAAATTCTCTTAAAGTTTAAAGAATTTAAAGCTCTAGTAGAAAATGTATCTGGAAAGAGTATTATAACACTAAGAATAGACAATGGGAAGGAAACACTTTATAAGCCTTCCAAAACTTTTGTATAAATACTGGGATTAAGAGGGAGTACATTGTTCCTTATAACCCTCAACAAAACTGAGTTGCAGAAAGAAAGAACAAAACTATTGTTGAATGTGCCAAAGCTATGATGCATAGCCAAAACCTAGAAACTCACCTCTGGGCTAAGCTTCTAATACTGGCGTTTACATTCAAAACAAATGTCCTCATTCTCATCTAGAAAATAAGACTCCTGAAGAAGTATACACCAGAACCAAACCGAAAATAAGCCATCTTAGGATATTTGGATGTCTACATTCATATTCCTAAGGAGAAAATAACCAAATTAGAACCTTCCAGGAAGAAAGGTATTCTATTTGGATATAGTGAAACCTCCAAGGCATATAGAATTTACATTCCAGGACAAAGAAATATTGAACTAAGTAGAGATGTGATCTTCGAGGAAGATATTGCATTGAAAAGATCCAAAGGTGAAAATGAAATGAATGATGATAGTCAAGAAGATCTCTCTCTTGATAATCAGAGGGAGATACAAGAGATCACCGAGGACAATGATTTCAGTGATCACATGGATACCGCTGAAGAGATCAGAACAAACATGAAGGGGGACATCACATGACAGGAGTACCATGAGTGTTTTGATCAAAGCTGGCTGTGTGATGTTGCTATACAGATGTTCATACATGAATGTGGAGGATGCCTTGGAGAGGAATGATGAATGCTGGATAAATGAGGCTGCTCAAGATCATTGAAGAAAAGTATGACTATAGAAGCAGAAACATGGAACAATCTCAAGGATATAATTTTCAAAATTCTGGAAATATGAAGAGTGTCAAGAGAATGTTAGTCTTGGAATAGAATATTTTAAGAATGGAATATTAGAAATGTATTTGATTGTAAAAAGGAATGGGAAATTCCAAATTCAAAAGCAATGTAATGTTGAAAAGTCAAAATAATATTTCCCATAGGAATTGTGTAATTTCGTCTTCTAGTTGAAGTAGGTGAAGTATAATATATATTAATGTTTAGATGCTTCTAGAGGACAAATCAGAGCCCTTAGTGTTGAAATTAATCTCCACCATTGATCTTGTAAGCCTCCTTTATAAGGCAAGGCAGTTCTCATTTGTAGAGTTAGTTAGTTTTGGCAGAAGCACATGCTGATGCTGTAGGAGCTGAAGGACAAAAAATGTTGTATATGACATTCAAAGTTAATACAAGTTGAGCACTGACGTGATGGTGTCTTCTTTGTGTTGCTTTAATGTTTGTATGGTTTCTATTCTTCAAAGTTAATTGCAGTTCAATGATTTTGATGGTTATATGTGAAGATGTATAGTGGATTTCCAGTTCATACCATTTGTATCTTGCTAATGTAAGGTGCAATGCATGGTTAGTTTGAACCCCTTTACATCATTAGTTCAAGTTTGAATGCATGTTGGAATTGTGCCAGTCTTGGGTATTTAAGTGCACGTTTACAATCTGAAAATCCCTTGCCTCCTTAGAAGATAACACTATTTTTGCAGCACTGTGATATTTTGGTTAAGTAGAAATTAGTTTGGTGGAATCCACTTGTCTAAAGCATCACCCATCAATACCATTGGGCTTAGGAATTCCTAGAGTAGTCTCTCTAATGCTAATCCCTTTTTCTATTTCTTTTTAGCAGTCAAGTTAGATTAGGTAGAATCATTCTCAAAGAGAAAATTTTGTTTGCCGCCCAAGAATAATTTGCATAAGTCTCCTTGTGAATCCAAAAAATCACATCATATCCACTGAGTCTATCCATGCATAGTCAAGATTTGACATTGGGAACCTTGTGGTTATTTCATTTGATCAGTCCTAATAGCACTTGAGATTTCCTTATTCAAGAGAGAGTAGGATGTACCTTGGTGGATTCTATTTATTGTTGGTGGTGTCCAAAACCCTCATCGACATGTAGGAGCAGCCTTCGTTGTCTAATGATGATGACATTTATGATTTGAAGAGGTAGTCTATGGAGGAGGAGGGGGTGGATATGGATTCACTTTGGATGGCATTGAGAAGGATGAGGAGGTTGATGCTGAGGAGTCATTGCTAGTGCCAATAACACTTGCATCCAAGATGGAGGTTGAGCCACAACCTGTTGTTTTGAGCAAGGAGGCACAACCACAACGGATTCTTAAGACCTAATCCTCTCGTTCTACCTCTCCCATAGTTTTAACTAGAGCTGGGAAGAGGAAGATGCAAAATGTTTTGATATTTTATATACTTTTAGTTTTAATAAAAACAATTTGCTATTTTAATTTTGCTTTAGACTATCACTGTACTAGCCATCAACATGCCACATGAGGATGTCATTTTGTACCTATTTTGCATTTGAATCAATCAAATATATCTAGACTCAACTTGTTTTTTTTATGTACTCATTTATTGAATCATTGGATGCATCTCCTCACTAAATTTTACAAAAAAATGTATTTCTAATTAAACTTACGCAAATTTTTAAGTTGTTGAGTTTTTTACTGAGTTTTCATTGAGTTTTTTTCGGGCCTTGGCAAGTTTTTGCTGTTGGCAAGTTTTTCAACTATGGTAATAATCTCTCATTTAATATGTTGTTTCATTATGATCTTACATAATTCAATCCTACATGTATACTTTTTGTTTACATACCCTATCAAGTGCTTATTTGTAGAATTTAACAGAGGCTCCCTCAATTACCCTAGGTTGGAAAGGAACAATAGGGAAAATTTTGAAGTAGGTAGAGTTGATCCTAGTAGTTGAGCTAAAATCATGAGATAATAGAAAAAGAAACAATTTATGAGAAGACACTAATATGCATATTTATTAATTTATGGAGTTTGTGGGAACTACTTGATTGGTTTGGATTGTATGGGAGCCTCTTTTATTTGGTAATATGTTTATTTTTCCATGTATTAAGATTTTTTCACAAAGATTTTTGGATCATAAAGTGAAAGAGGTTTTGTTTTAGCAAAGTGCCCTTGGGTCTAGTGCCTTGTTTTCCGCAAAACCCTCATTTGTATATTTTAATCCTTTGATGGGAAACTTTTGTCTTCATTCAATTTGGGAAAGGTTGCCCAATCTTCTTCATCATTTTTGGATATATACTATAATAGAAATCATAGGTAATTCTTTGGGTTCTTTTGTTTCCATACCCTAAGAAACTGAAAAGCTAAGTTGTCATTTTAGGTTCAAGGTTGGGTATGGGTTTGAAGTTTGTGTACTTAAAATGAAAGATCTTTTCCTCGAGTCCAATTAGAGGTTCACATTTATATTTTTAAATATACACTTTAAAAACAAATAAAGCCAATATATTCTCATGATTGCCAAAATAATAAATAATAACTTCATTATTTGCAAAAAAAAAGAAGGAAAATCTCATAAGCTCATTGATTTGTCAAATGTCAATACAAAATAAAAATTACAATCAATAGTCTTCATATTGCACTCCACTGGGAGCATCAAAGTCAATTTTTTTGAACTACAATCAACAACAATGCCACTCCCACCGTGTCATAGGTAGAATCTACCTCATCTACTTGGGCAAGCTCTATACCAAAAACAGTTAAGTCAGCACACTCAAGATTTTAATCCCAATTTCTTGTTTCTCTCTTGTTATAATTAGGTGTCCCACATGAGAAGAGATGCAAGTTGGAGTGCGCATAAACCAAATCCTCAACTTTTTTTTGATCCAATTTGTTGCACTTAATTGAGTGGACAAAAGAGTCTGTACTCTAATTTCTCTTAGTTGAAAAGTTATTCACATGTTGAAATTGCACACAAACTTGATACAATATTTGTAAATATAAAACATAAATTATAATGTATACTAGCAAAAGAAACGTGAAATAAAATGCACACCTAAGATTGAATTTCATTGCAAGAGGCTATAAGTAAATAGAGCCTTGGCCATGATTTAACCACCATAGATGATCATCTTTCTTGAACTTGTCTCAAAGAGTGCCAAAATCATGATTCCTTGGAGATTCAGTGTGGCCAAACTCACTCAAGACAACACTCACATATCTACATCTTAGAATATTTTTTATAATGTGGCTTTATACCCAACAACCTCCTCTTCATCTCTATATGGTGCCACCTTCCCCAACAAGGAAAATATCTTTGTGCTATAATATTTTGGGGACAAAGCAAATGCTAGGAGATGCAAGGGTGTGGTCTTTTTTCACCATGGCCATGAACAATTTTTCGCACTCTTGAAATATGCCTCTATAAGCTCTCCTTAGGTTATATTATGATCCTTATTTTCTCAACTGTGGACTCTATTCCATCATAAATTCGCCCATTCATAGTTCATATCAGCATACCTAATCATACTTGTTATGAGCTTTAGTGAAACTGACGACATATTCCACATGAGCCTTCTACTCATCGAGGATCAATGCTTCAATTGTTTGTGCTTTCGTTGAATTCAATTGCGTTCATACACTCCAAAGAATGTTCAGGACAATGGCACTCAATGGTTCTTGATGCTTCACAAGTCATCTCAAAATGATTATGTGGTGCAAATTGAGTATTCACCAGCTAACGTGTAAAAATGAAATACATTAAGAATATAATAGTAATAAAAAATTACCTTGAACAACTCCAATTTGGAGAAGTCCTGAAAGATGGCTTGTGACATATGATGATTTGTCATAAGCATTTGAGCTTTCTCAACTAAAATGTAGATTTCTTTGACCTACTCAATTTCTGTACCAATCTTTTGCATTATCAAGTTGAGGGACTGGACCGCACATGGCATCAACAATATGTATATATGTAGTCTATTAAATTAGCTTCCCTACAAGTTTTAGTATTGTACATGATGACTTAGACAACTTTTTCAGGGCCCATCGTCTTAATGGAGTGTATGAGGATATTGACAATGAATTTTGCATCCTCCATTTGCCCCTCATAATCATTTGCCTTAACATCTCTCCTTTAGGACATGCCACACTGACAATAATTAGTGATCCTTCCATCCATCATAAATGGTGGATGCTCCTATTTCGAATCGTGTTTCCTTGATTGCCCTCAGTGATGCCCTTATGGAATCTTTTTCTTAGGACGTAAGTTGGTGCACATCATTTCATATTCAGGACTAGTGTAATCAGCAAGTGCATTAGCAATTGCCACCACCATTTCCTGCCAATATGGGTTTTTATCAGGGTTGAAACTTGAAAGCAAGCCCACTGCCATAAATGCAATGGGCACTGCTCTAATCTGCAACTTCCTCAACTCATTCCGGAAGGCCTCATGTAATGGGCCTGTTTTACAAGAAAGAAAGGGGGTGTAGTCATCGTGAGAAGATAGGGGTTGAATGAAAGGATGTGGGCTAGTTGTTATTGTTTAGTCACTAGGAGGTTTGATCGATCTTTTCTTGGATAGAGGATGTGATCTTTCTTTTGCTCAATTACTTACAACGTCAACGTCCTTATGTTCTTTGATAGATGCCATTATTTGTTTCTCTGACAACTTTTCTTTATTTGGTCATGGACAAACACTTATTCCTAAGTTGGTCATACTGCAAAGTTGAGTTTTCACTTGATTATTTCATGTTTTATAATCATTCCCATATTGGCTACATTGTCAGTCAAGACCCCTACCTCTAGGAAGTTGTTCATTTATGAAGATAGCTTGCCTAAGAGGTGATCTATAATTTTTGAATCCTCCCTCTGTATCTATGCTAACTGAACTAAACCTACCGGCCATTCTATAAGAATAACAAAACAACAAATGCAAAAGAATAAAACATGACAACCCTACAGCTATTGTAGGCTTTGAAATTAAATATTAACAATGTGCAGGAAATTTTTCGGAAGGTATAATAGTGGAAGACACTAAGGTGATGAAGCTGGAAATATTTTAAGAAATACAAGAGCTAGCTATAAGTGTTTTGGAAGAAGCAAAGTTTAGAAAATGGGAAAGGAATGCTTTGGTAAATACTGAGAGTGATGGTTGGAATGATGTTAAACAAAGAATTACAAAATATCCTAACAAAATACAATCTTGTAATGCCAAAGGTGGATTTTAATTGTCTTGTAAGTTGTTTTGATTAACTTTGTGGCAGCGAAATATTTTTGCGGCTGTCTTTGATAATGCTGTAGAGCTGGGGTCCCTTAAGTAGATTCCCAAGAATTATTTTAAACAAAAAAATGAAAAAAATTAGAGAACTGAAAATGTTTGTTGGAGTTGATATTATTTTACACCCACTTGTTGGGTCATAAATCTTTAGTGTAACACGGGGACGCTTCCCCCCCCCTTCCCCTCCCCCAACCCCCCTCCAAACCCCCTCATCCTGGGGATGGGGACTTGGCATCCCCTGCCCCCCCACCACCGCCTTCCCGCCACCAAGTTGTCACCGGGACGGGTAGATGTCCCCGGGAAGTCTGGGCGACGCCCGGTTATCCCTCGACCGTCCTGGGGATGTCTGCACGTTCCCCTACACCGGACGGCGTCAAAGTAACAAAAAAGTGAGTTAATGACAAAATGATATCATGCTACTCATTGTAATCATCTTAATGATATTTTGGATATAATATAAATCAGAATCTTCTATTTGTTGATAATCTGAATTTTTAATAGTAATTGGTAATTCGCTATTCAATGTTCAAAATGAAAACTTCAATGTTCAATGTTCAAGTATACTGTATTTTGTATTGGGTATGTTGCAATTTTGCTATTTTCAAGTATTTGGTATTATTAATTCTTATACTGTTGTACATCATTTCATAGCTAGCATTTCAAGTACCATACAAATAGTATATTACAGCACCCCGCAACCCCCTCCCCTGAAAATAAAAAAAATTGAAGCCCTTTTTCCCTTCCCAACCTCCCCCAGTACCTGTGTTGCACTGTAAATCTTAGCTTGTTGCTTGAAACTCGAAGTTCAGATATACATTGGAAATCCTAGTTATGAAGTAGTTAAGCTGCTTTGGAGTGTAGCATAAGCAAACTTTAAGGTACACATCTCAAAATTTGACCCCATAGGTCCCTGAAAATTCAAAATATGAAAATGTAAAAAATACTCATAGAAATATTATCAGAAGTTTTCAGAATTCTGTCCAAAACTGCCACTTAGATGACTCAAGATGTTCTTTGGACGAGTGCCTCCTTATGGTTTAAACTATAACCATTTATAGGCATACTTTATATTGCTAAAAATCTCTTAAAGAATGTAATTTGTAATGGTACAATTCTTACGTCATGTTTATTCTGCCTTTAAAGTTGTTATGACTTTCTTTACCTTTCAATGAATGATTTTACATCCTGGTATCACAGAATGGCTCATTGGAGCCCAAGAATTGACATTGGCATGTTACGTATTGTTAGAAATTTGTTGTAATGTTCCTTGTAATAGTGCACATTTTATCTAATGTTATCGTATGACATGGGCTATCAATGAGAATTTACCCCTTAAACTTTCAAATCTATATCTAGTTTTTGTGTATTGTTAACTTTTCCTTCTTTAGGCATATAGCATAAAGGTGCAAATATTGGTATACTGATGTACCTTTAGATGTGCCTTAATACATCAAATGTTAGTTGGTAATGATTTCTGATCTTGTTGAATTGTTGTCCCCTAACTGTTTGGTTGTTGCCAGCAGCTATAAGACGAACTGTGGTTTTCAGATTTTTAAAAGCTAGTGAATAATTGCTCCATATAAAATGGCTGAAAATAATGTTACATATGATCCGTGCATTTCTTATCATTTCCCCTTTTGTTTATGCATTTCAGTTTTCCAAAGCTAAATTTGTGCTCTGATAATGTACAAAGTAAGCAGTATGCCTGATTTCATTTTGTCTCTTCTTTCCACTTTTACAAGGTGCTTACGTACCTGGATTCAGGCTTTTTATTTATTTTTAAACAGTCTGGGTAACTAAGTTGATTAGTAAAGTGCAAATCATTATTTAGTTTGGAGAATTGTAGATGGTTTTATGTAGTCATGAAGTAGTAATATGAGCATTTTTGCAGGGTATAATGTGGGAGCATCTGGTGGATCTCAAATTTCATCAAATCTTGGTCCATCCCAACATGGCAGGCAAACAAGTTATAATGCCTTTTCCAACCCATCACTTGCGCAGCAAAATCCCAGTCTTACTAACATACCACTCAGTAACTTGACTCAAAACACACTACATGGTCAGCCTAATTATGGTATGGCTCCTAATCCTACACAAAACCCTAACTATGGACAGCAAAGACAACCACCTCCACAGTGAGCATATGAATATCCATTAAGGTTATAGTTTGAGAAAAGTGACAAGGATATTAGAACAAGGGGACTGAAGTTCTCTCTTCCGCTTCTCATTCGACTGCAAGATATGTTAGAAGAGGTGTATCTTGTTGACACAATTCATGTAATTTTCTTAACAGGTACTGATAACATAGATTAAAGAGGACTGAATATGTTGTGTTTTCTCTTTAATCAATTTTATCATGCCTATATTGTGTATTAGTTATTGGCTTAACTTATTGAAAAGACAGCTACTTCATGATCATCACGGTGGACTGTCGAATTTCTTTCTAGGTTTCTCAAGACTTCTATTTTTTAGTGGTTCTCTTTATAATTATCTACATTTGTCTGTGTGAGATATCATTTGTTTGTTTTGATGCAATGCACTTTGCATGCAATAAATTTTCCGATCTCTCATGTTAAGAATCTAGATAATGAATTTCTTTCTATTTCAGACATATCAGCTGATATAGATAGTGGATTATTTTCTTTAAACGTGATCTTTAAACGCGACACTGTCCAAAACCTTCACGGTGTGCTTGAAATTGATCTTTCCTTTTTTGTTTTCATATCATTGATGTCACTGGAACTCAGCTTCTAATTTTACATGGTTTGTTTGCCCCTAGCAGAAAAGTTAGCTTCATATATGCCTAAGTGGCTGCTTTGTTGTAGCCCGTTTTCTGTCTGATGTTCGTTGGTTGGATTGACCCATTTTTGTCATTTGTGAAAATTAGTGTAGTAACAATTTTGATTTCCATATCTTCTGTGCATTCTTTTATCTGTTTTATTGCTGTAAAATTTTATAAAGCAAATAAATGCCTGCAAAGGCCAACTTTCGAGTTTGGGTGCTGCATTCTATTTTAGCCTCAAAGAAATTTTAAAATTTGTTGAAATAAATTATAATATGTATTTTAACTTGTAGGAGAGTATATCAATCAGTCTCTTTTGAAACAATTGATCACTAGGAACAGCCTACATATTTGCATTATTTATACATTGTTATGGTCAAGAGACATTGCCCTCCCTGATTATTGCGAAATAGTTCTTTCACACTTATGCTATTAAATGCAGAGTTCTTTTGGCATCTACTAAGTCTATATGCTTTGAGTTGGGCAATGTCTTCGGCATGATTAATTTCACCAAAAGGGACCGTTGAACTTCAAACATTGCATTGATCCTTAATGCAGCCTATCCTGAATAATCTTCTGATGGAATTCTTGATTAAATGTGCTTCTGAATGTTAATTTGTTCTGGATTTTTGCTTTGTATCCTGTAATCATGGTTGCACCATGGGTAAACCTTGGATTAACTTATTAAATTGACTTTATACATTTAAAATTAAAAATTTCCTGAGTAGAGAGGGTTCTGAAAATATTACTCTAGATATTTAAACAATTTGTGTGACTCAAAGAGTTTAGGTGGATGCTAAATAGAGGATAAAATTTAGATCTGTATTTGCCATCAGTTTTTGCCTTCACACACCTATGAATGTGCAGTCAATATACATTATTGAGGTTGAATATTGCTATGCAGGATTGCAAATGGATGTGGCAAAGTTCAGTGATATTAATTCAACCAAGAAGTTTGGGTTGGTTTGGGATGAAAAACGAAAAATGCTGAGAGGGGGAGGGGGTGAATCAGTATTTCAGAATTTTAATACGATAATCAAAACAAACAATCATACTCAAGGAAGCAGACAGGACACAGGTAATTTTCTCATGTGGAAAACCCAACCTGGGTTAAAAAATCACGGCTTCAATAAACCACAGGGCTACAACCCCTTTTCAAGAGCTACAACTCTTCAAACAATTTTTACAAAACAGGCTTCAACCTGTCACAAAAAAGGCTTCAACCTTTTCTAAAGATAATTTGAACAAGATGAAAGACAAGAATAGAACCTATGTCTTTTCAGGAGAGAAAGGACTCTTAAGGTGACATAAGGCACATCAAAATGTGAGGCTTTATAATGCACTTAGCTTGAATTTTCAGAACAACCCCCCCACAACATCATCACCAATATCTTCCTTGTAAACGGTGATATCCAGAGATTTTCTGCCTTAGTCACACAAACACTCCTGCTACTGAATCTCAGTCGAACTCCTCTTCACAACTCTGAATGTTTCTTTTTATATTTTGACCACTGATTGTCACCCTGAGATTTAATTATCTCCTGCAGTCCCCCTGAGTTTTTGCATCATATACAGTCCCTCTGTATTAGTTATAGCACCATGATCCCTGTTGGTTTTTTTAAAAGGACACTCCTCTACATGAACGTCACCACTCTATCACAACAGTGGTTGCATGAATATTGATTCTGAGACTTTTTAACCACCAGCCTGATCATGAGTATTCATACTTTAGTCAGTCTCATAACACCAGAACTCTTCTTCCAAGACGTCACTGCTAACACTGATAGCGGTTTTTAAGACTTGATTCAAGACGCCTTTTTAAAAAACTGGGCTGTATCTAAATATCTCAGATGAATGCCAATCTTTTGGCAGTTCCAAAACATGAAGAACTCCCTCCCGCACGCATCCGAATCCACTTAAAAACCGAGAGAGCCTCTTCTCGAGCACACTGTCCTTTTTATGTTTTGACTCGGTTTTTTAAAGAAATATTCTAAAAACTAGACTCCCGACTGTTCATTCTTCTCATTGTGACGTTTTCCTCTCTCTATCTTTTATTTCCGTTCTGGCTGTAGAGATATATCATTATTCAGAATATCTTGTTCTTCCCTTTTTGTCTTTTACTGGCGATGCACCAGAGCCGGAATCACTTCCTTACGCACAACACGGCTTCAACAGGTGTCCCCCGATAACTGTTCGTGAGTTATATCTTAGTTCACGCAGGGGGCCGTTTTTTTCAAAAACACTCGATATGAAACGTGAGTATTAAATCATTCACGGAGGAAGCCAAATTTTCTTTAACGTCAAAGACAGCAGGTCCCACACATGAAACGAACCTATCCGACTACACTTCAGAGCCGTTATTGATTCCAGAAAAACGCTTACTGTTAAAAGATTGACTCCACAAAAAAATACGTGAGCCCCTGGTCTGTCTTTACTAATCTCCGAAAAAACGTGTATCCAAGACTCGTATTTGCATTTTTGAAAATACGTATCCCTCCACTAGTCACCGATTAGCCATTACCTTATGGCCATTTCTCTTGTGCAAAAGGAAAACATCGTCCGTGTGTAAAACAGGAGTTGGCTCGTATGACTGCTGCAGAGCGAAAACAATTATTTATACACTGTCAGCAACGTAACTCCTCTTTTCCTGAATGATGAGGACCAGAATGCAGTCGACATGCCTATACTGGGCTCTGCACAACAATTCCACAATGAAGAGACACTTGTTGCATAAAAAAACAAGTTCACAATGTTCAACGCAAGGTGAACAGGCACTGTTGGACTACGCCAAGTGTAAGAGCAGGAGCTGAGCATATGGGATGACACGCACGAAGACAAATAAGATGGAAGCCAATGACAAACACACAACATGGGAGTCCCAAAATAATGGGAAACAAAATGTATGGGTAACCATTCTAAAACCTGCTTCCAGCCCTTCCTCTTGGAGGATTGATCCCAACTGGTATGAACCTCCTTGTAACCTCGTCACTGCTGAACTACTCAGACTTGTGTCCTATTATTGGCTATACAAGCTACATTTGATGGATAACTTTGTGTGGATATACTCTCAATATGGGGACTTCTCTGTTAAGCCTGGATATAATTTGATTGTTCCTAAATTATCTTCTCTTTCATTTGGTTGAAACTATGGAAGTATAATACTATTCCCAAAGTTCGCTTCTTCCGGTGGACATATGTTTCTTATGTTAAAAATAATATGAAAGCATTGATCATCTCCAAGTCCACTATGACAATGTTTGGAAAACCCTGCAAAGGTTCTCAGAAACTTCTTTGCTAGCTGGGTTTGGCAGGTTAATTTTTAAAGCAAAACAGAGACCTGAGTCCACCCCTTCCATCTGCTCATTGTGGAACTCTGGTGGCAAGTCCTCTTTCATATGGGATGTGTAGGGTATATGGAAAGAACGTACTAACATGATTTTTCAAAACAAACACGAACCTTGGCAGGCCCTGGCTGACTCCATTCTCCATAACATAAGGATAATATTAGAGGAATTGATACAGAAAAGCCAATAAAAGAAACCCCTCAAAGCTGGAAATAAAGATATACCAAAGATGGAATATCTCTGACAAATTTGTTAATGCTGATCTCTTCAAGATGATCTCCCATAATTCTACTATTTGGACCCCCTTATTCCCACTTGGTTTAAACTTAACTTTGACGGTTCAGCTAAAGGGAACTTGGGGCAGGTAGGAGGAGGTGGTATTCTTAGATATTATTGGGCTTGTGCCATTTTTCTTATGCTATCAACCTTGGTACACAATCCTCCAACTATGTTGACGTGACGACTACTTTTCATGGTATTCAAACCCACAAAGACATGTTTAATTAAGGTGTTAGTACAAGGGGACTCCAAAGTCATCATTGACTTGTTGTAAGCTAAAGCCACTTCTAATTGGTCTTATTAGGATATAGCGGAGTCACAATTGATCTTGATCAACTTTGAGGATCATAAAGTTAAGCATGCGTTCAAAGAGAGCAACTCAATAGTTAATATCTAGATTCAAATGAAAGCTATTAAAATCCGTAATGTTATAGAAAGTTATGGTCCACTAATTTGACATGATAAATTTTAACACTTCAATGGTTCCTTAATCATGAAAGATTAACGAAGGCAAGTGATGTTCCCTTGTGGAGTTATTTTGTCAAATTGAAATGTTGACTTTGCTTTCGAGTTATTCTGTTAACCATGGCTGGAGACCTACAACTTGAGTGAGATTGTGAAGGTAGCAAGAGCGATCAAGAGGTGTGGCCAATTCTACAAAAGGTGTTCTCTCATCCTTCTCAGTGAAACTTGCCAATTCTCATAAAGCTTGCACCATGTTTGTGGCATTAACTTCCAGATTTTTTTTGAGTTGATTGCCTCCAAGGGCTTTACCTCTGGACGGGATTTAAGATCCCTAAAAAGTCAAAGGTAACTATTAGGAGGTAATGAGAAGGTTCTTGAAATATGGGGGGAAAGTGAATAGGCTGCAAAATGACTTCAACAGGGATGCCTTGCCTAGTGTTTGGACGGAAATTGGAGAGGTTTTGATAATGCACATAACCCTAGACGGTTGCTATAAGTGGTTTTATGTGCATCTCTTTCTAATGTTGAATCACTTATGTCATAAGTCAAAATGAATTTTTCCTTGTTTTCTTTGTTGTAAGAGTGTCCAAAATGTTATGATCATAGGTAAATCTATGCCCCTTCACAATAGATGTATTCATCACCTCTAATGGTATAATATGGCCCTTAACTCAACCCACTTTGTGCATCCTTGTATGTATAACCCTTCCTTGATCCATAATAAAGAGGGTCTTGCCCTTAAGAAACAAAACATCTCTTACCAGTTTATGGACTATACTTCTCCCCAGGAGGAACCTGACCCCACAACTGACCCTTGCCCTTTGTCACCAAGGATTTAAAAATTTTCCTTAAAAGACCTCGCAAAGAGTCCTTGCATCTATATCAATGACAAATCAAACCCTTTGAGCTCCCCATGTCAAGATTATAACTCATGTTTTGCTTGTGACAAGTGAAATAAAGTTTAGGATTGGAAAATGATTCCTAACACTAATCTAGTAAGTTTGTGCAATTTTTCTTACAATCTTAACTTAAAGAAGTAAAAACATATTCAGAATGAGATAATGAACATATATAAAGATACACAAGATATATCGTGGGGAAAACCCTTTCGGGAGAAATACCCCACTTGAAAAGTACACAATACTTTGTAGTCCAATAACCTACAATACAATATCAACACATAGCTTCTTCATTAAGAGTTTAAAATTGACAACACACTATCTTGATTAATTCTAGTAGCATAACATTTTAACTGCAAAAGACAACATACATAATGCTCTCCAAGACCACATTTTATAGAGAAATACATCAAATGAGGAAGATTCTTGATGAAGACAAGAGACGGGGTTGTGGAAACTGCTTGCCACACTTTTTTACACACATGTTAGCATTCAAATGACATGTATATCTCCAAATGACTCACCAATCAAACCTTCTTAGTTGTGCTTGTAAAATTTACCATCTTTAGGTATGCCAGATGCTCTTACACCAATTACAATTGTCATAAAAATAATCATTTTTGACATCATTTATAAGTGTAAGAGTGAATCATAATTGTCCAACAATAGCAAATTCTATTACAAGTTTACATTATCCAAATTTGGGGTGCACCTTATCCATGCTCATGTGCCTCACACATCTATTCTGTCATAGAATTTGTCATAAATTGTTGTAGGTTGGTGTGTCATAAAGTTATCATAAATTCTCATAGGTTAATGTGTTATAAATTTGTCATTACATGAAACTTGTCACCTACCATGACAAAAGTCCAAGGTCCTCTTAGTGGGACACCTACCTCAATTTGAGGACAAGATAAGCCATACCACCTTAGCAAGGTGACAAGTCAACATGCCAACTCCCACTAGATGACGAAATAGCGTTTATAGATAAAATTGTTCTTCTAGATTCATAAATTAAACCAAATATTAAACAAATAACATCAAATTCAATGTTAGGACTTTCGAAGGTTAAGACACCTTAATCCCAACATTCTCACACTTCTTGAAGACTTTTGAAGATCTAATCAATTAGCTATTGTGGGCCGATAGGCATGTATTATTAGAACACCATCTAAATTTCTTTGTGCGCCTGAGATGTATCAATGCATTTGCAATATTTGTCAATGTGTCAACCTTCTTCGATTATACCTTACCATCCTCTACCATATCTCAAACAAAATGAAGTTGAACATAATTGTGCTTTGTTTGAATATGGAAAGTCCGAGTCTTTGTCAAGTAAATGACATTATGATTGTCATTATAAATAGTAATGTATCTTGCTTCAAACCGAATATCTATACATAACCAAGCCAAATGACTTCCTTACAAGCATTAGTATCTACAATATAGTCTCCTATCGCAGAGAAAGTGACTATAACTTGCCACTTACTCATACAACTAATAGCACAACCATACATAGTAAAGACAACTGCTATTGGATCATCTACTGTCAATATCACCAACCCAGTTTGAATCTACATATCCATGGATGCTCACAAAATGCTGAGATCTAATAGGATAACCATAACAAGACAAAACTCATGAGTACCCCTCAAATATTTGGACACTTTCTTAACTACATCCTAATGCACTTGTCTAGGATTAACAATACATCAACTCAAGACTCCCACTACTAGGGCAATACATAAGATTGCCAAAAACACATGCACATGGTACACTGACCATGTCCTCCACCTCAATATAAGACTTTGGATATTCCCCCACAGATAACTTTGTTCATAGTGCAACATGAATTATCATAGATCTACAAGTTGTCACATTGAATCCACACACTTACTCTTGCTTAGCCAAAACATTTTGTTAGATCTATCTCTTCTAATCCTCACTTCTAGATTGTACTTAGCTGCGCCTAAATCTTTCATCTCAAATTTTCCTAACAACTGAGATTTAAGTTAGAAATCAAATATCCACTCCCAAATAGTAACATATCATCCACATGTAATGCCAATAATGAAATTGTGATCATTACGAGATTTGAAGCAAAAATAATGAATAGATTTAGACCTTTGAAGTACCAAACTCAAGACATAGGTATCAACTTTTTTGTACCACATCCCAGGAGACTATTTTAAATCATACTAAGACTTTTAAAACTTGCAAACCATATTTTATTTACCTTTCACCATTAAATGATTTGGCTATGACATATAAATCTTTTCCTCCAAATCATCATGAAGAAACACTATCTTTAGATTCATTTGCTTGATTTCCAAAACATGATTAGTAGCAAGTGATAATAAGAACCAAATGGATGTCAACTTTGCAATGAGAGAGAAAATCTCACCACAATCTATTCCCTCAACCTAGGAATACCCATTCATGACCAAGCACACTTTATGCTTCTTGAACACCTATTTTCTTCTTGAACACCTATTTACATCCCATAAACTTATGTACATCAGGGAAACATACCAAATCTCAAGTGCTATTTTCTTCTTAGATGTCCTCTCATCGTACATGGCTTTCATCCATAAATGTGCATGACTCGTACCCACTCTAATAGTTCTAGCTGCATCAACAATTAAGGAAAAAACAACTAAAATCTAATAATGAATAACTAAACCTACCTGGTTGCAATTTGATTGTTGTAGACCTCCTCAAAAGTTGAGGTTGAGGTTCTTCTATTAAATTTTCAAAGATGCTTGAGCTCTCCTTGTTATCAGGCTTGGGATTGCGTAGTTCTCCTTTCATATGAGTAGAAGGAATATGAGCTTCCTCCTTATTCCCTATAGACACATAAATTTATCCTCTAAAATAATCCTAATTCCTTTATTATTTAATTAAGTATTATTATCTATTAAATTAATTCATTATTATTATTTTTATCATTAAATCATTATATAATTCATTAAATCAATTTATATGTTAATTTACTTATTCATCATTACATTGAGATTTCTTATGAGGAAGCTATATAAATTCATTTCCCCTCGCATTTCTATGTGTCTCTGGCTCTTGCACTCTTTAGCTCTTTTAATTATTTCATGCTTAGTTTGATCATTTCAAATTTTGCATTCTTCATAACTTATGCATTGTGTTTTTTAGAGCACCAATATGCTAAAGAAAAGATCTTGATAGATAGTAGGGCACTGGAATGAGGTTGAATACACTTGTATAATTATTTAATATTGTTTTACATTTGTATTTAGGTAAAGGACTATTGATACGATGTTGGGATGGATAGATCTGTGATCTTGTTCTCCATTTCCATCATTGTACCTTTGGCACGTTCAGTGGGACCTTCCTTGTCCTTTTGTTGATCTATTTTTTGTCGATACAAGTGGTTTACATTTGCAAGCAAAAATATGTATTTGAGGTTTTGAGACATTGACTTTTATTTTTAGATTGAGCCTTTTATCAAATCTATTTTGTGCATTTTGTCGCCATCATTGTTATTCATGAGATTATATTCATTTGAGGCTTTATGTATGTACCATCCTAAATTGTAAGCACTTAATTTGTGTACAACTTAAGGATTATTTTGTGCCCACTTTAGTATACTTTCTATGGTAGGACCTCATATGAGACTTAATGGGTACTTGAATTAAAATATGGGCTCTCTATCATTTTCACTCTTGTTCAAAATCAAGGTTAGCCCTTATTTCTAAGTGTTCTCTTCTATTTTCTCTCCAATCTCGTAATTCATTTCATCAGCTAAGCCCAATAACCCTATTTGTGGCCTTCATGATTTGTTCTGACCTTAAATTGAGCTGTACCTAGGAATCTTGCACCTACCTTGTTTCCTTGACAACTTGTTTAAACTTTGGCTCGGGGCCCTACGTCGAGGTATTAGTGGGAGATTTGGTCCAGTGGTCAACCTGGTTGAGTTTTAATCTCCAAAATATTGTGAGATGTATATAAACACCCCATCTCTCCTCATTTTGGTATCCATTATTCATTATTAGCAAATCCGTTATCATGATCAAGCTATAAAGTGCAAGGAAGCAAACCAAGTTCAAGCATTCAAGATTCTTCAAGAATTCAAGGTGTTTCTCGTCCATAGATATTCTAGCTTCTTTCCCCATTAGAGGCCAAGCAAGGGAGTTTTCTATTAAGAAATAAGATCCACATCCATCTACTTCCATTCAAGTTTTCTCTCTCTCCTCCTCAATCAAACATTGTCACGAATCACAACATCTATTACATGAGGTTTTCTCTTTCATGATTTCCTCTTGGGTTTTTGTGTTTAGTCAAAGCTATTGTATAAACATATTTGATCTTATTCAAAGTAGCATTTGCATTGCCAAGGTATGATTTACTTCATTTTATAGATCTAGCCTCTGCTACATGAAAGCACACTTTCCTTTGTTTCATGATTTTATTTCAAGATTGATTGCTAAAATAGGGGTTTGAGTGAGACAAACCCCTCTATTCAACCTTCTTTCCCTTTTTTTGTGTGCAAGGATAGGTTATGGAGTCATCAGACGGAATTCAAAAAGATTGGATACAGTTGGAGGACCCCAAAATTTTTTAGATAAGTCACCAGGTACTGAATGCCATTAGCATCCTGTCCCTAGGTACATGACAAGTTCCCATCCTGTCCCTTGGAATTTTAGCTCATATTTCACCCACAAGTCAGATCTATGCGTTGGTTTCCATTTATGTACATTTATACTCTCTGTCAATTCGTATTAGTCTATTATTTCCAGTATTTCGGTAACTTGTCTAAATTATCATCTACATTACATTTTCTTATCATTTGCACTTTTCCCACCTTCATCAATCACATATTTAGAGGAGGATCATTGTCCCCATTTAGCACTTGAGTCACCTCTTGAACCTATCGGAGGCATCTTCCTTCCGAATGTGCAATTGTGAAAAAGAGAGGTGATATATCTGATTTGCATTGCTTCCCTTTTCATAGTGTACAATGTATAACAATTCACTTTCTTTAATTTGCACTTTATATTGGTTCATATTGGTTTGCACTTTTATTAAATCATTATTAGGAGGAGAACATTGGCAAAGATTGTGGTATTGGACTTTATACCTGCTGATTACATTTGTTTGCAAGTTAAAAAACAAAACATTTTTCTGCAATTTTGTTTAGCAGATTCGTGTGCCTTATATGTGATTGCATGCGATGCTATTGTGAACATCTTGGGCAAAGTTTTTAGATTCCGGCTTTATGCGTAGGAGTTTCAAAGCTGTTTTTTACCAAATTCATTTTATGCATTCCTTGAGTTAGCTATATTTTTAACGTATTATATTTAGTAGTTCATAGGCTTCTGCGTAATTCGACATTTTGCATATAGCTCTAAGTATAATATCTGACAAAATCTCTTAACTGTTATGTTTTGATGCATATTCATAGCTATTCAAAGCTTCTTTATGAGAATATCGACTAAGGTTGTGGTATTTGACTTTATATATGTCGATTGCATTTGTTTTTAAAAGTTTTGAAGCCTTTCTCAATAGATTGCATCATATTGTGAAACAATTCACGTATTGTCAAGTAGTTCATTGGCTTTGTCTTGGCTTTTAGACATTCTATCAAATGGTTTACATGCCTCATCTATTTACCACATTTATCTGAATCTTTCTATCAAACATTTTGAATGCATATCAATTGAGTGTTTTTTATTTAAAAAAAACTGACAAGTAATCTCATATTTCATTTTGTCATAGCCAAAGATGGCGTTGGCCGACGTTTCCGAATTTGGGCACATGCCTGATAATTGCATTTTCTCGAAAGTTTCTAAAGTCTGTTCACCAAACTCATTATTTGCATATCTTGTGATCATTTCTATTTGCATTTGTTCAAAAGTCTCTATAGCCCTTTTTCATGAAGTGCATTTGGTGTGCTGAATTGGAGGTATTCTCTTAAGAAGGTTGCGAGCATGTAAGTCGACCTTAACCCTTAATTTTTTTTTACAGTATTAGGATGGTTCGAGAGTGCATTGTTAACTCAAATATTTTGAAAGCTTCCTTGCAAAATCCATTTTGCACATGTTCTACAATAATTTCTTTTCTTTTTTTGTGTTGAGATCTCTTTGAGACAATCTATCAAATAGATAACGTGCTTTGCCTACACTAGTTTTGAGACAATCTGCCAAATATTTCACGTACCTAGTTTTCATTGTAACATTGAGCAATTTTGGCAAACATTTCACATGCCTTCTCTTTCTTTTCTGCACTTCAAAATACGACTGGCTGCTCTCTCTAAAACACTATTTCCCCCTAGATTCATTAGCAAAATCTGCTATTCAATAACAGTGAACGAGGCTACGATGAATATCAGTAGAAGCTGATAGGTGAGAATTTTTTTATTAGGAAAATTACCCAAATACAACCATCCCTGTTTGGATCCTAAAAAGAATGGCATGATTTATAGAGTAGTAGTTTTCTTGCCTTGTCTTGGAAATCTTCCAAACAGTTCGTGTGCCTTGCTTGCTGCATATTGAAGTAGTTTGTTAAACGGTTACGTGCTGTCATTCTTCGGAATAATTAATGTGTCCTTTTATTACGTTAGAATAGTAAGTGTGTGTTGTCAATAAATCCACATTTGGAATACATATCTGTTTGTTTAGAGCATATTGTTAATCAATTCTTCTATGTAGGCAGTGAGGTTGGCGACAATGGTTTTTGAATTTGGCTTTTAGAGCATTTGACAACATGGCTCTATCATTTATGCTTTGCTGAATTGACTTTATACCAGTTAATTGCATTTTCATGAAAGTTTTGAAGCCATTTTAACATTTGAAGTTTTAAATCCGTTTTAACATTTTGTTGTTTTTTGCAGATCACATTTCATACCATCAAGCTCCTTTTAAGAGATCACATTTTTTTGCCGTGTTTTGTTAAACAATTACATGTCTTCTTGCATGACATTAAAAACACATTTCTTTGAGGAAATCTATTAAACTATTCATTCATTTTGTTTTATTAGTGTTTTTAATTTGTGACTATTAGTGTTTTGTGAGTCTTTAGTTCGTGTAGTTTAGCTTGTTAGTTGGTTTTTAATATGAGTAGTGGTTTTTTGGTTGACTTTTTGATTTTGGGACTAATCTTTGAGGACTAACAGGTTTTTCAAATTATCCTTGTATGTCGAAGATTGTGCTATAAAACTACTAATTATGTTTGATGCAAGATGTATGTCTTAGAATTGTGATCTTGAAATTGACTGTCTTATTTTTGCTTGGATCACATTTTGTTTGGTGCTTAAAATGAAACAAGAGTCAATTGTGCTTGATGCTCTTGCATTTTGTAAGATTGACCCACTATTATATTGAGTATTCCCTCCCCTTGCCTTTGGGATCTTGGGTGTAAAAGAAAGGTGATTAACAATGGCCGACTTTTTCACTTTTTAGAAGGGCCTACCTTGGTGTGAAAAAATACTCACCCCAAAGGAACAACCCAAGCTATACTTCTTTAGCTCACAATACAAATTAAAAAGTTAGGCAAAAGCCACAACTACTCGATAAGCTTGAGTCTCAACAACTATTCCTCCAGTACTCACATTCATGTCAGATATATCAAACCCTTTTATAGGGACATGATAGGCTCTTAAGCGAGTCATCGACACTAGGTTGAGTTCCAGGTTCCACTAAAGTTTCCCACTAGACACAATATTTTAGAAGCCTGTCCTATTTTTGACCGAACATTGTATACATTTCACTACAAGGGTGGGGAAGCATCTACGCCCAAGATACTAACCATAAGGCTCCCTTGAGTAGATATAGAAATCTTTGACTTCCTATAGGCTTTTTATAAAAATTCTTGGGGAGGGGAGAGATTCGTTGTTTATTGGCTCTCAAAAAGATTAAAAAGCGGGACACCCATTGCAGGTGTTGCAAGGTTGCTTGAATAAACAAAGGTTCCAAGTTGTGGTCTATGGCATCATAGTGAAGCAACTTCCATAGACTAGAAAGTGTCTTCAAATGTTTTTGATTGCACTATACCAATGGAAATTTGGGCTTTGAGGAGCCTTTAAACATACACATTTTCTCTTATATTTATCATTAATTAAACAAATATTCTATCTTTTTGTTTGAAGTGTATTCTTGTCAAGAAAAACTTAAGGGAAGCATTGAGACCACATTTCAACAAAAGTCAAACATTGCTAGAATTTCCAAAACAAGTCAATAAGAGTTAACACCTCCAAAAAAGAATAAGAGTAAATCAATCATTGAGATCTTGAAGCGAGACAAATTTTCACTTAGAATTTTGATCTCTCATGATCTTCTTCCATTAGTATCATCATACCATGTCCTCCATTTATAGGATACCATATCCTATCATATATCCTTTGGCCACATGTTTATCCTTAGGCTACCATTGGTCTAGATCATTTTATTGGCTATCATTATTGTCCCTCTATAACTTTTGGGTGACTTGCTTTGGAGTTCATCATCTCCTACTTAAGCACACTCTTCTGTGACCATTTTCCTTGTTTCTATCCATCATAACAGTTATAATCATTGCCTATGCTACTCTTGCGCCTAAAGTTATCTTAGCATTCATATTAAAAACCTTTGTGTTGACCTTCACACCTATTTGGAGTCTACTGCATATCATATCCTAAATTCATATTATATCCCCTAGTTGTCTTCATATCCTAGTTTCATATCATATCCCCTAGTGGTTCTTCATATCCTAGTTTTATATCATATCCGTTAGTGGTCTTTATATTTTAGAGTTTGCATATCATATCATGTCCTTAAGTCACATATCATTTGACATATTTTTTGCCCAAGGTCAAAGATAAAAACTATCACACATGTTCGCTAAAACACGATATATGAATAGAGCAAGAGAAAGAGAAATATTATGAAACCCTTAATGAGGAGAAACATATTAGTGTTAATTATAAAGATCAAGACCAAGAGCAAAATGATGAGAGTGATGAAGAAGTAACCCAAGAACATATAGAAGATGCACTCCATGATCATAGATTCCTGAAATTATTTAAAGAAGTTGTCAAATGAGATCCTAAACAATAATTCAAAGCCCTAGTAGATGAAGAAGTCAAAATACCTTTTGATATTACTACATTTTTACTTATATTAGAAGAAAAAGTTACATCTAGTGGATCTAAATAAGAAAAGACACATGATGAGGATAAAGTGAAGCATCATAAACCCTTTTAATTATAACTAGGCTACAAAATATCTTCAAATACAACAAAGCCAACACCTATAGATTATCCTATCTTGGACGAATTAAGATCCCTAAGACAAGAACTTGACAACCTCAAGAATACTAAGACATCATCTCACAAATTTCTCTTGAGGATATTTGTCCTTATCCTTTTGGTTCAAGTATACCATTACCACCTTTTCTTAGTAATTTGGGACTACCAAGACTTGACAAGTATAGAGGAAAATGAGACCCTAAATATCACGTAAGAGGGTTTTGCATTGCTACTTTAGAATTTGCACATGAGGAAACATATGAGATTTTTCCAATGTAGTCTTGGAGGAAGTGCCATGGAATAATTTTCATGACTACCTTATATTATCAAATTATTTCAAGAGTTGGCATACAAGTTCATATATGTTAAAATTTTGGATCTTAGGATACTAATCATTATAAACAAGATATAATATAAATAAGATAAGAATCGTACAACCATAAATATACACATTACACAAGATATATTAACATGAGGTACTCAATATAATATGATTTGTAATTACCAAATAGCATAAAAATAATGATCTGGTATTACAAAAAAAATAAGCATACACAATCATACTCTCTCATATTAAAAACAAGGGCCGAGTTTTTGATTCCTTAGATAGGAAGAACATACTCCTCTAATCAACTTTTAATCTCCCTATAAACTCTAGACTCAAGACTAAAATCTAGTAATCTCTCAATGCCTTGAGCATGGGCTCATTGCTTGTTTATCAATTCTAGTGGTTGTGCTTTGCCTATTTTTAGGAACGATCGCTTTGTTGGCATTGTCTCTTAGGTTGATGATGGCCCTGTGGCAGGTTCATTGGCTTGGTTGGATGAGGCTGCTAAAGTGGAGGAGGGATGGATTACTGTCAATGGTAAGAAGGTTAAGTCTTCTAAGCCATTTTTTTGATATGACTCTTCATCCCCACAAGGGTAGTATTAAAGGAAAATCTTGATGGCTCTTGGTGGGGAGGGCTCAGACTAGAGTTGTTTTGGTCTTTTTTTTTCTATTTTTGGCAATTTGCTGGCTATTTGCTCACAACTTTTGTCTTAGTTTGTAGTGGCTGGTTGGTTTGTCCCTGGGTCATTTTGAGAGCTCTTTTGCCTCTGGTTGTCTGGTGATTCCAATTTACCATCTTCTGAAAATGTCCTAGTTGTGGGTTCTAGATCCATTCAAAATCTATTTGTAAAGGGTTTTAGGTCCCTTCAAAACCTATTTTTACCTTAATAAAAAACTTAAGAATTTTGAAATAAATTTGGAATCTGACCATACAAATGAGACACATAGCTATGACACATACCACACTATGGAGGAGACAAATGTTAGGTAATATATCATAAGCACTAACCTAGCGGGGAAAAGACATTCAATTTTTAGACACCTATAAGTGAGAAGGGCCATCTTAACTCTCGTAAGTGGATATGAAGATCTTGATTTTTTGATAGGGTTGCATCCTATTGTCATGTCTTAATGTGGATGGCCTCATGACATAGACATGCCTGTGTGCTAGTATAAAAAAGGGATAGGATCCATCAAATCTTGAGGTAATGGTGAATAGACAAGACTCTAGTCTTCATGTGGAGGACTAAACACGTAATCCATTTGGACTACACAATCTTGTGAATAGGCATGGTATACTTATATTCTTTTGGCAAGAGATGCAAACTTGAGTTTGATATCCATACTTTCAATTTGTACTTTAGGAATCCATTTAGCTTCCAAAGGGTATAATTCTATCCTTGAAAAATCATATCCAGTTTTTGGGTAATGGACTAGATATCTTTCCATGCAATCTGTCATTGTTATTCAAAGTTGGGGATTCATGAATTCTAAAAATTCCTTAATATCTGGGTTAAACCGAGCCCCAAGTAAATCTGTATATACCTCAAATGAATCTTGGTGAAAACTTATCCCATTGATAAATTTATACTTCAAAATTTTAAGTAAATTCATTTTACTATGCTTAGACTAATTCATTCAAAAGAAACCTCAAATGTGTACATGGAGGTATCCATATCGGTTGCACTAGTGTTTCAATGGGGTGTTTTCCATACCCAAGAGCTCCAGGGTTTCTTTCTCTTCTTCTAGACCAACAATTCTTTGTCCATGATTATATAGAATTGTTTGTCTTAATTACCTGAGCTATTTATTTAGGAAATAGGATTCAAGAAGTAGTTCCTTAGTGTCATAAGATAAATAAGGAAACACGGTATAAGTTCCATCATTTTTTCTTTTATCGAACATAAGAGTGCCATTTGATATGTGGGAATCAGGTTCATTGAAGATAATTCCATGATATATTGATCTTGCAATTCTCTTGTTAGGGCATCAACTAATAGATTATTCTCTCCTTTTGTCCATTCTATTTCAAAATCATATCACAAGAATTCAAAATACCATCTAGCAATTCGACATAGCATTATGTCCTTATTGGGCTTTTTCTTGCGCAAACTCCTCATTTCTTGGATATTTGTCCTTACAGTAAATTTTACTAGATTAAGAAATATCTTAAAATTTTCTATGCCCTTTTTGACTACCAGTATTTCTTTCTCAAAAATGTTGTATTGACATTTTGTTTTAGTTAAAGTGTTAAATCTATAACCATAGATAAATCTTTTTCCATTATCTTCCTATATAAGAATCAACCTAGTAGTATCAGAGGCACCAATATAAATAATTAATGGTAGATTAACAAGTGGAATTTGAAGAGAAGACAAATTTTGGCACTTCGATTTAATCTTTTGTATTGCCTCCATAGCTCTGAGTGACCACCCTTCCATATTTTCTTTGAGATGTTCCTAGATTTCCCCAATGCCTTCTACTAGACCTTTATGAAATGGTGAGACATAATTCAAACAACCAAGAAATCTTTGAATTTGTTTCTTATCCTATAAAATATTAGGGAATTCTTAAATGTGTTGTAGCAAATGACCTTAATTGTCTTGGTTTAGAATTTTCAATAATAGACTCCTTCAACTCAATATCCATTTCTACAACTTTTTGGTAGATTCCCATGGTTTTGTTTCTTGCAAGTGATCATAAGAAATAAAATCTAATTCTATTTCATCATTATCTATAATATTGTAAAAAATAAGAATCTGAATCATTATCAGATATCTCAAAAAAAGTATTTACATTTGAAATTTCTTCCTCTCTTAGCTCCTGATTAGCATTACCAGGTTCATCCATATATACATGTGCTTCTTGTTCATCTTTTACTTGAAGTTCTTGTAACCAATCCCTTAATCTTCCCTTCTTTACTTGATTAGCTAAGCTATGTTCTCTTACTTTTGGGCATCAGAATACGAGCAGTGGGTTTTTGAGATTTAGAAGATGATTCTATCACCTCTTCTTTCTTTGTATGAGTTCTCCTTTGCACAATTATTTTCTTTTGTATGGGGAATGGTGGACCTTGAGCTCTTCCCTTCATTTATCTTTCATCTTCTAAAGAAATATCTCGACCAACTTGTGATTTTCTAATCTTTTTATGACTAGCCTAATCTTTTCTATCATTTTAGCTACAACATATATAAGGAGATTTTGATCCTCCTGATCTTATTTTGTAGAGATTTCATGACTCTTTTGGTTCTCATAGATAGATGCTAGGTCACCATCTTGATGTGTTTGGTTGGTTACCATATTTTTAACATCATGATGTACTTGGCGCACTTGATAGATTATACTAGAATTATCATTTATCAAAGAAGAAGAGTGTTGCTCAATTTTAGTAATAGATGAATTGATCTTATTCTATATGGAAGAAAAATTGTTCAACTCAACATGGGTCTTCAAGCAATTTTTACTTATACTTCTAATATCTATGGCCATATCATCAATCTTCTCCTGGGTTGAAAGAATCCATTGGGCTAACCAATTTTTTTGGGCTTCTAAATGTTTTTTTCTAGTACCTAGATCCACATGAAGTCTAGCCTCATATTTTTTCCATATTTTTTTATTAGGATTAACTATGATGAAAGTTTCTAGGGTTGGCCATCTACTAGGCTCATAACCAATCATCTCTTGTTCTTTTCCTTGCATTTCCAATTTGTAAATGCTTTTATTTTTGGCTCCCATTCTAGGAAGCTTTTCTTTCATCATATAGCCCCTTTCTCCCATTTTGGTCAATTTAATCCCTTTTCCTTTATTTTGTGGCTCCTCTTTAGGTGTTGTAAGTCTTAAAAGAAAGAAGAAAAAATGGTTTCTCCATGAAACCATGAGCCCTTTAATTATAGTAAAGTTGGTTCCATAGAACCAATCTATAAGAATTTCACACCTTTGTAACCAAGAAGTCTAAACCATAGTGAGCCTACCCTCATCAAAATGATTAAGAAGGGCATGCATGGTGGGTCTTGGGAAATGTACCAGAAAAAGATCATAATCATATGGATTATTCAAAACTAAAGTCCAAAGAGAAATAGGCTTTTGCCTCTTAGTTATATACCCCATATCTAGATTCAAGAATATTGAAAAAGAAACCAATATTTTGATATAAAAGAATGTGTACCAAGAGAGATGGGTACCTAAAAATAGGGGAGATTTAAAAATCTTGAAATCATAGTTGATAGCATTAGAAAAATCATACCAGATATTAGGGATAGAGAGAGATCTCAATTGATACGCCATGACCACATATAATTCCTCTACAATATCATCACTCCATGCCACATACGAAATCCAACATAGAGAAAATATCCTTTGAATCACCCTTGAAGTCCAAAAAGAACATTAAAAATCTAGGTCTAACAGTGAGCTTGATTTTCAATTCTCATTCCTAGAAATCATGTGAGCTAGTTTCCTAAGCCCCCTCATATTCAAGATTTTTTTTATTGAAGGGTATTGTGTTCCTTAGATCATGGGGAATGTAAAGCATGATCCTCATCATGTTTGGGCTTACAACCACTTTCATCTCAATGTGCCAAATAATATCACTTTCCACATCAAAATGCTTTTCCATTCCTTTAATTAACTCCTAGAATGGATGAACATTTGGCACCATGCATTGAGGAAAGATGCAATGCCAAATTCTAGAAATAACTTGCGAATATTTGGTATTATTTTTCCTTTATAGTGCTCTCTCTCTGAGGTCTCTGGAATTCATGGCTGAAAGAAGGTCTTGGACCTCTTCCACATGATCTTTAACCATCAGGTGATATCTAGCATTTTCAACTCGAGATATTTTATTTCACACTTTTAATTTTCTACCATCCTCAACCTCTAGATCTCATAATATTTTTTGCCTACAAAAAATTTCCATTTATCTCTTGTGACATCATAAGAATAAAAAAGAGCCTCCATAATTATTAAGCCTTGAGGAGTTATTTCCCCTTAGTTAGATCACCTGATCCTCATATGTTTCCTCGATCTTGGGTTGCAATTTGTCAACAAAGTCTCCAGCTTGCTAGATGAATAGATTGGTTTTGTCATCATTCTCAAAAACTTGCCAATGATTATCATTATCTTGTATAGAGGGTCTGACTATCACTTAAAGTGAATTCTTATTTGTAAGTAGGTGAGTGACAAGTTCAAAATGGGAACCAATCATAGCTAACTGGTCAGCCTCAATGTTCTTCTTTCTTGGGATGATTTTAATGTTCAAAGCATCATAATTTTCTATCACATCCCATACTCTATGATGGTAGGATCAAATCTGAGGATTCTTTTTTATACAAATATTATGTACTTGCCTCACTATTAGTTCAGAATCACCAAATGCTATTAGTTGATTAATTCCCATCCTTTCAGCTAGATCTAATCCTTGGACTAGCTCTTCATACTCCACTTCATCATTGGTATAATTGAACTGAAAATAGAAGGCCTTATTTACTTAATCTTTGAAAGGAAGATTAGGTGAATTTTTGTTCTTGAACCAATCCAACATCTTTCCCCATCAAAATACATTGTCCATAACTCAAATGTCTGAAGATTGATGTATCCTTTCTCTTTTTTTTAGTAACTCTTAGCATTGGATGCTCTTCATCAAATATCACATATGTTCCCAATTTGATGGCATGAAAGTTCTTGAAAGGGTCATTCTCAATAAAATGATTGAGTAAAACCTCCTCTTCAGTCCTAACACTTTTCACCTTATCTCCATGTTTGGTTCTCAATATTAGATGAGACTATTTGAATGATATATAACCTCCTATTTTGGGAGTAAAATCTCTTGGAAGGCATATACCAAAACTAGGGACAATAGCAATAACTATGATTTCTTGTGAAACTGTGATATTTGTGCAAGAAAAGAAGATTAGGTGAATTTTTGTTCTTGAACCAATCCAACATCTTTCCCCATCAAAATACATTGTCCATAACTCAAATGTCTGAAGATTGATGTATCCTTTCTCTTTTTTTTAGTAACTCTTAGCATTGGATGCTCTTCATCAAATATCACATATGTTCCCAATTTGATGGCATGAAAGTTCTTGAAAGGGTCATTCTCAATAAAATGATTGAGTAAAACCTCCTCTTCAGTCCTAACACTTTTCACCTTATCTCCATGTTTGGTTCTCAATATTAGATGAGACTATTTGAATGATATATAACCTCCTATTTTGGGAGTAAAATCTCTTGGAAGGCATATACCAAAACTAGGGACAATAGCAATAACTATGATTTCTTGTTAAGGGAAGCTCCTTTATTACTCCCATAGGTTGGACTCTCTTCCCATCCAATTTCATGATAACCCTATCATAAATCTCATATTATACATGGATAGCCTCTATTATTTTCTTAGGCATGATAGTACTACTAGCTCCCAAATATATCATTGAATTATTCAACAACTTATAACCCACTATCAAGGTTAAAAAAAAGGCATGGGTTTCGATTTATCTTTTTCCTTTTCTTTTGTTGGGCTATTTTATTTGACCAGTATAGTTAGCTACTAGATTTGTGAGACTTCTTGTCATATAATAGGTGTCTTCTATTTTAGCTTTTCTTTCTCAGCAACAACTACAACCTTGGCTTATTTTTCTTGATTATCAAGGGATTCCTTTAGTAATTTCTTCTATTATGGAATTGAAAGTATATCCCAAATGGATATTCTTATAGGATATTTCTTTGATTATTCTACCACATCCAAGATTATTTCCAAATGAACCTTAGGATCTTTTGTCTTCTAGGGAAAAAATTACCTTGGTTTTTGGACTTGCTACAGATGAACCTTCAGAGTGACATATTTGTTCATTTCAAATCTTGGGCATGGCAACTGAACATATTTGTCTGATAAGACTAGCAGAATTGTTTCTCTAGTGAATCTTCATTTTGAACAATTGTTGTAATCTGATTGTACTTGGGAATCTTAGAAGTGGATGCTTGATTTGTAAAAGTAATGTTGTCCTCATCCACCATCTAGGAAAAAAAAGCATGATCAAGAGTGACTCATGCCTTGCATCTGAGTTGTTAGCATAGAATTATCCATTACTGGAGAGGAATAGTCATAGACACTAGCATCAGGGGTCATTCCTTGGCTCCTCTGTTCTACTATCTGATGTTGTATATTTCCTCTTGGGAAATTTAGAAGCACATGAGCATCATTTCATGGAAATAACCATGCATTCAGATCTTCATCAAATTTATTTTGGGAAGCCACCAATTCGCTATTAGAATTAGGCATAATAGACTACAATGGTGGCATTGGAGGAGGAACATTGATTTATTTCTTAGAGACTTGAAATTTTCCATTGTTTCTTTGGTTTTTATTTCCTTGATTATTCTTATTCCAATTCTAATATTGGTTGGGCTGATATTGGGGCCTCTCGTTCTAGTGGTTTTAAAATTTTTGATACAAAGACTGCTAAGGTATGTCCTATTGTCTCTTCAAACTAGGCATCTCATTTGATATTTTCTCAATAAGTTCTTCATCTCATTCATTTCCACTAATAGGGAAGGGGTATCCACCTGGGGCATCTGAGTGTTTGGGTAGACATACCTAGATTATAGAGGAGCGGTAGAGAAATTGGAAGTCTCACCTTGGGTTTTCTCTAGGGTTTGAAGGGAGAATTTAGGAAATATTGTAAATGGGGGTCTTTGTGGAAATTTCCCTACATCTATCAAGTTATTCTCAGCTCTAATAGTTATCTCATAAGTAACTCAAAAGTCTATGTCTCCGAGGGATTGTATAGTCCATGTTATATCTTATTTGAAATCTTTAAAGTAAAATAAAAAGGCCATGGGTGCTAGAGGATGTGCATCTATAGGAATTATATGCCATGTCTTATGAAATGTTCTATTAAAATTAGCTACAACTTGTTAGGGAGCTCTTTTGATATTTATTAGTCGTTGGAGAAGAGATGAATGACCACCTTTCTCATAGAAAAAACTATAGAATAACTTACCCAATTCATCCCATGTTCCTAAGCTATTCAGTACCAAGGATCTATACCAATGTAATTATTTTCCCTTAAAAAACATAACTAGCAACCTTGGGGCTACATTTTGTTGTGTAATATGATGCACTGTGCAAGTATTTTCTACATTTTCCATTTGTTCAGTAGGGTTTTTTTCATCTTCACCAGTAAATTTAGGTAAGGATTTTAGATTTCTAGTAGGAATGGCTTCCCATACCACCCCACAAGTGGGTGGAATGAGAGGGCTCCCACTATCCCAAGTGACAAATTTTTGGGCCATTGGGTTTTCTAGGGGTGGTGTTGGTGATGAAATTGATGAAGGGGTTGGAGCTCTAGATCTAGTTGCAATAACCAAGAGAGGGATCAATAATCTTGTATAACGAGTAGATTCAAATCTTATGACAAGCGTGTGGCTCATGCACATATGTTCTATCAAGCTCAAAGATGGTTGGGCATACCAAGCATGCCAAAAAGAGGAGCTATTCATCCTAAATTTTGTAACACACAAAGATAATTGATCTTATAGAAAGTTTGAATGGTGTGGGACCAAATATTGTTTTGAAAGGTACAATTATCTAGTTATTTCTATTGATGAAATGTTTTTGAGTTAAATAGTGAAATGATTTGGCTCATCACCTTGTTTTAGTTTCCATTTTAGTATTCTCCTCTTTCTACCCCCCTTGTTCATGAAGAGTCAACTTCCCAATCCCAAATATTGTTTTGAAAGGGTTGTGGAGAATACACCTGCGTAGATTCCTTTTGTGTGGGAAAATTACATGTCTCACCAAGAACCTATGGAAAGCCAAACAAACCCCTCAAGAGAAAGTGGAAACTATAAATTCAGTATGAACCCCCAACCATGTTCACTAAATGGGGTGAGCTTGGTGAAGAATATTTATCCTATTCACTATACAAAGATGAAGAACCCCTTCTAGTCATAATCCCTATTCATGAATACAGAAGAGGATATGCCATCATGAAAAAATAGGGGTATAATGGATGTATTGGCCTCAAAAAATTAGAATCAAGGGGTTTTAGAACCAATATTTCCCAAAACTAATCCTAAGTTTCAAGGCTTAGGCTACCAACCTCTTAAGGAAAGTGCCCCAAACACTCAATTGCCTCTCCAAGATGATGTGTGTTCTTTCAAAGAAGCTGAGACATATGATGATTACTACCATGAGATAGATTCTAACAACTATGAGTGGCATACCCCTAAAACCTCAAGCGTCATATGCCTAAATAATGTCTTTTACTAGTTTGATAGATTATCCTGACATAATAGAACTACAGATTAGGAAGACTTTTGGAATTGATTTGAGACCTCTGAAACTTCCTCACTCAAATCCCTTGATTCCTTATCTAAGTCTCATATAAAAACCATCACAATAGTTCCTATATCTTATTCCCAAGGTGATGATAACATCTCCCTCATATACCCAACAATAATAGATTGGGAATATCAAGGTCCACCAAACATAGGAATTTTTTTAAATGATGAGTTTATCACATAGTTCTTAGGAATTCAAAGAGAAATACCTATTAGTGACCATAAAGTTGGATTTTCCATTGATCTTGATCAAGAAACATACTTTGGTCATTCATGCAAGTCTTTCAGTTGCAAAAGTAAAAATAATGAAAATATAAGGTCTTTAGGTGAAAACTGAAAGGCACCCCCACATCGTAAAAAAGTAAAAGGATAGGACAAATCTTAAGGTGAAAACCTTTTTGAGGTGCCAGAGGAGGAAAGATTGTACATGCTCCCCATTAATTAGGAAATGTCACCACTACTGGTAGAGAAGACACAAGAGGTCAACTTAGGTACTGAAGAGACTAAAATGCTTATTCATTTTCTAGTATTATTAACACCAGAGGAAAGAGATCAATTTATGTAGGTATTCAAAGATAGACAAATCAATTTTTCTTGGGAATATTCATACATGCCTAGCCTACATCTAGAACTGGTTCTCCATCATTTACCACTTCAACTGGGGGCAAGGGATGTATAGTAGAAACTCTACGAGATGCACCCCGAGGTCACACTCTTAATCAAAGTAGAGATAAATAAATTATTAGATGTGGGTTTTATCAAACCCATAGAATATGTAGAGTGGATCTCTACTCTAGTGTCTGTATTGAATACAGATGGAAGCATAAGAATTTGTACATATTTTCGAGATCTCAACAGAGCATGCCCAAAGGATGATTTCCCTTTTCCAAATATAGACATCATAGTAGACCTAAAAATTGGATACAATATGTTGTCATTAATGTGCATACTCTCAGACTATAACCAAATAATAATTACTCCCAAAGACCAGCACAAAACAACCTTTACATGTTCTTGCAAACTTATTGATGGAACATAATTCCTTTTGGATTGAAGAATGAAGGAGCCACATGTAAAAGGCTGATGAAAACAATATTCCATGACATTATGCACAATCTTATGGAGTATTATGTAGATTATATTCTTTCTAAATTAGGAGAAATAGATGAGAATCTTTCATTCCTATCCATTGTATTTGATAGAATGGAGGAGTATAAAGTACACCTAAACCCTAAAAAGTATAATTTTTGTGGTAACATCTAGAAAAATCCTTCCCTTTATATTGTCACACCATGGGATATAATTTTATCCTACAAAGGTCAAAGTTGTAATTGATATGCCACCACCCACAAACATTTGACAGTTCAGAAGTCTACAAGGAAAATTTCAATCCATTAAAAGATTCATAGTGTAGTTAAAGAATAAATGTCACCCCTTCCATCATTTGTTACATAAAGGTGTTCCATTTGTATGGACTAAAAAATGCATGGTAGCATTTGAAGAAATCAAAGAATATCTTCTTTCAGCTCCATTGTTAATGTCATTTATAGTAGAAAACCCCACCTATACCTATCAACAACAAAATATTCTGTAGGAGCACTTTTGGCACAACATGACATAGATGGAAATGAATGTTCCATATATTATATTAGTCAAACATTAGTTGCACATGAACTTAATTACACAAGAATAAAAAGGGCATTTCTAATAATTATCTTTTCTTCACAATAAAATAGACATTACATGTGGCTTCATAAGACATTATTGGTTGAGAAGATTGATCCATTAAAGTATATCCTCAATAAATTTGCATTGACTGTGAGATTAGATAAATGGGCAATGATTTTGAATGAATTTAACATTGAGTATGTTGACAACAAAGAAATCAAGATTCAGGTCATAGTTGATCAATTGGTAGGAGGGCCAATACCAGTCGAACATCATATATTGAACAAGTTTCTAGATGAGAGTATATTTTCCCTAGAAAGGAAGATAGAGTGGAAACTCTACTTTCATGGTTCATGTACATATAACTGATTAGGTGTTGAGAGAGTATTTATTACACCATAAGGAGATGTTATGATAAAAATAAGGAAGAACCCACAACTGAGAGTGGGGGACGAATTAGTTGTGTTAAAACCAAAACTTAACCAATGCTTAGCTTCCTTACTTAGATGTATAAAGATCAACATTAAAGAATTGAACCAACATCAGAAGAAAATGTAACACTAGAATTTCTTGTGTGGAAACCCGGTTAAGGGGAAAACCACGGTGGGGATCAAACCCACTAGATGATGTACTAGCACATATAACCTTGTTAAAGGTACAAAGGGGAATGCACATGCATTCAGGCTTGATGCCTAGAGCTTATTGCTCAAATAAAAATTAGGGAAACAACCAAAAATACAACTAGGGCTACAACACTAAAAATAGACTATAATCCATTGTGAACAAAAATCCACTAATTTTGTGAATTTATTGATAGCATCTCAGACATGCTAATACAACTTTGATGAAGTACAATTCTATTTTGATTTTATTTTAGGTTCCACTCACACCTCTTTGCACATCCACTGATATTCCATTTAGCATCACCAACTCATATCCATTCCATACCATCGCAATTATAAATTATTTCACCTTTAAATACATTACATCAACTTAAAACAACAAGGCTGGTGTAATGTCCACACCAGGGAACCCATAAGGAACATGTCTAAGTACAAAGAAAAGAAACTAATTTTAAATTAAAAAAACATTACTAAGAGCTATTTTCATAATCACAATTATGAACATGTCCTTAAAGGTTCCCTCATTGATTTTTATGCATATTAAAACCACTGATACAATTAACTAACTTAATGAATTCATTTCCTTACCTACTTTACATAGCAATCAACTTTTAGAAAAGAGATAGAAATAAATAACACATTAATTCTTTCATAAAATTAAAATACATTTATCCTTCCCACTTTAATTCCTTTTCCAATTAACCTTATCTACACATAATTCATTTTTACTTCCAAAACATAAATAACTAGCAATTTAGAAATCCTTAATTTTGAATTTTCATTTCAAGGTTCAAAGAGAGATAGGTTAGAAGGTACATAACTACATTCCTTTATTACAACTTTTTGATTTTCAAATAAACATTCACTTTGATGTTCCTAAAACTACCCCTCCCAAATTATATTGCTTCTTTCTTTCAATTTCAAATACAATTACATCAAATTTCCCAAGGGATTACAATAGATCTTTACATCTTGAATACACAAAAGATAGAGATACATGATACAATAAAGGAAGTCTTCATCATTGTATAAATCTGAATCCAAGCCAAGACACGAACCACAAATGGTACCTTGAAAGAGATTTTCCACCCAACCATGTGGAACTTGTGAAGTTCCACCCCTCATGCTAGGAGATAGAACCAAGGTACTCACAAGGCCTAAGACAATCTAAGGAAAATGAATCATTCACTCAAATACCAAAAGAGAAAGGACATAAAAAATAAAACACCACCATGCTATAACTCAAAGGTTTAAGGTTCTAGTATACCATCTAGGTGAGGTTCAGCACACAGCCTGTGTATTGGGATCCACCATGAAAACCATGTAACCCCAGTCCCCTTTTTATGTTAAGGATCTACCCTAGAAGTTACCCATGGTCCTAGTACTCCAACATGTCTATGTGGACTTTAACATTATATGTCTTTCATTATCTTTTGAAACCCCCCTCCCAAGTTAATTTTATGGTTATCACTTAATTACAAACTCACCCATAGGATCCCCTGGCAACCACTTTGGGTCCCGGAACCTATGGTGAGCCACTCACCTAGGGTACCTATTCCCCTACCCAAAATATGCCAAAAGGAAATGAAAACACTTCAAATGCTCTAATCCATAGGTTTAGGAAACTCTCCTCGTTACTCAAACCCTCAGGATGAGTCCTAACCTTAGCCATATGCATAATAAGAATAATAAAAAGGATGTCAAACATAAGAAAACTTAAGTAAAACTTTTTGATTAACCTCATGTAGTATTTTGAATATTCAAAGAGGTGAAATGATGCAGATAGAGATCAAGATAAAAAACTAGAAGATACAGATCAAACCCCAAGCAATAAGGTGACCAAACCAAATCCCGTGACCCCAAATTCCCATATGAGTATTCCTCAAGGCTGATACGAGTACTCCCATAGGTTAGTATAATTATTCCCATAGGCTAGTATGAGTAAACATGATCAAACTTCTTTACTCATACGAGAACTGACTCAAAAGTTCCCATATTTTTTCAAAACTAAATGTACGACCAAAGTGAAGTATGG